>WTSP01008364.1:75141-89452 GCA_025331215.1 Actenoides lindsayi
TCATGAGGTTGGCATGGGCCCACCTCTCCAGCCTGTCAAGGTCCCTCTGGATGGCATCCCTTCCCTCCAGTGTGTCATGAATTCTTAATACCTCCAGAGTTTCTATTTTATCATACAGAATAAGATTCTGACTTCTTTGAACTACTGTGAATATTTTCCAGTTTGGGCAAAAGACCTACTTATGTGTGCTCACTGTGATCACAAGAAAGCAAAAGGTAAAGGACAATTTTTCTTTTTTTTTTTTTCTCACAGAGTAAGAGCAAAGATGTTCCCCAAATTCTGGAGCACCATGTGGCAATAACTGTGAAGAGCTATTTAAAATTATTTACAGAAATCATCAGAGAACCACCTTTTGCATTAACAATATTTCCACAGAATTTTCAAACAACCTGCAGAGTTTTTCTTCGTAGTCTGGCAGTTACTAAAAACTGTAATATCAAGTGCTAAGTTCAATTAGCTTTTTTTTATTTTCAATCACCTAACTTTTCCAAATCTCCACAACGGTGTATTCACAAGGTAATGATTTCCCAACTTCCTTCAGCCATGAAGCAAAACAAGAAGGCCCTGCATGATGCCTACAAAAACCAAGGCTGCTTTAAAGCAAGGAAAGACAGTCAACTGAACTGAAGCACCACGCTATTCTGCTTAAAATGCTGACATTCAGATGTGACTATTTTTATCTGTTTGTGCCTGTGAAGGTGTGCACACAGAGCTTAAATTATTCCTAATACTCCTATATATATATACTAAAAACCACAATTCATGCAGCAACCTATATATTTTAGTGACAGCAGGACATATTTTAATGGTGCCTATTTAGAAAGGGATTTTAAATCATAGTTTGGCAAGCTACAGAAAAAATAAGCAGCACAGAAATCAGCTGGAAATATGAGGACCAATAACCAAAGCCCACTCCACAAATACAATTAGTGAAGTTTATCTTTTTTTCTCCCACCTATTAGAAGACAAGCTATAGAGACCCAGGATGTGTGCACGTTCATCTCCTACTGCATTAGGTCACCCTGAAATTACCAGAAAATTCAAGAGTCAAATCCTAATTTACGACAGTGCTAGAATGGTCACTGCTACAACACGCATGTTATTGACTACATTAAACATGTTATCTCTGCATGCTTAACTGAATAAAACCACAGCTGGAACACTGAACCTCCACTTAAAACAACACCACATTAACTCAGGAATTCCTAACTTTAGCTTTCCTTGGGTACCATCATCGAAGACAGAACTGTAATGTACAGTACTAAGGGAAGTAGCAAGTGTAGGAGAGACGTTCAACTATCTAAACAACCTCTTCTTTCAACAGGAAAGAGGTAGATAACGAGATTTCCTCTATATGACTGCTGACATGCATGCCATTGTTTGTGAAACTACACTTTTGTATCCATTTATTTAAGAACAGTAGTTGTATTCAGGGACCTCGGTAACTCAGCTAAACAGAAATACATTAAAACTTTTGCTCTGAAGCACAAGAAATGTCTCATCTTCTGACAAAACAAATAAATTAGCAACTTAACATTCTGTTTTAGAAACAAGCAAGACTGAACCAAACAAACTCCTGGAGTGAGACCACAGAATATGCCTGCAGAAGTCATACGTAAACAGGCAAGGACAGGTACACCTAGCATACAGACTTCTACTGTTTTCATTCGTTTGCTTTTAATTCTGCTCTTACAGCTGTGAACAGCTGCACTGTTGAAAGAATTAGTATGAGTCTTCTCTGTTGCCTTAAAAAATTCAGTGGGCCACCATTTCCAGACATGAAGTTAATTATTTAAGCAGCACACTTTACAAAGGCTCTGAAATCCATAAATTCATGTATTTTCATTTGCCTTGTCACTCCTTAAAAGTGAGGACAACAGAAAAAGGATCCTTCTACGTTATTTATGGATAGTTCAAACAATATCCCCCTATAGTCAGCTTATTATCCAAAGGCCAAAAAAACTAGCTAAAAATCCACTGGTGATGTGGGTCAAACCCAAAAAGACAAGCGTGCCAGGGAGATAAATCCCTGCTCAGGAAAGAAGCAGATGCCAATCCAGAAGAGTAAAGAACCTGCCAAGTATTTGGAATATATTTATATTTTTCCTACCTCATTATCAGGAATATGTTAAGACTTGGAGGTCAAGCTGTACCCTGATGAGTGAAGCAACAGAGGCAAGGCGTACAACGCACATTTTGAACAACCTTGTGATGCTTACGTGTAAGAAAAAAACCCAACAAATCAGGGGCTCAAGAGTACAAAAAATGTTGTTGGGTTAAAAAGAGAACGGGGCTGATGGTTTAGCAAACGTAGGATATAGCTTACTAAGACATAATTCCCACAGTTCACTTTAAACTTCCTAAAGTCTGGATTTTTAATTATTTTTTTTTCTAACCACAACCAAATACATTCAGTTCTCAGGTACAGCATTCTTCATCACCCCATTTTCACACCATTGATCACAGTACCAATATTAATTTTACGGTCCCATTCTGCAGCCATATTGTCATTTTCAGGCATTACCATTCCCTTTCTAATCATCCCCCATTAGACCTTCCTCATTCATGTAACTCCTACAGCATTTGGTAGGCTGGTGGGCGCACAGGAGCAGATAGGCATTTAGGAGACAATGCTATGGATGGAGTCCTAACAGCACAATCCAGCTCCCATTCTCCTGGCTCTGCAGGAATAACAGCAGCACAGAACAGTGAAAGCCTAATTTTATCTATAAAGCAAGCCAACGTGACTAAACACAGAGACAGCAGACCTACAAACAGAACAACGTCATTTTTATTAAATCATTCTTTATTGAGGGGTGAGGGGGGGAAGTGCTTTAATCCATTTTTGTTACTTGCAGTGTCACAGTTTGTAGCCAAGCTAGAGACTAATAAATCCTACGCAGTCAGTGTGGCCAAATGACCCAGAACACAGCACCTACGCTTGTAAGCAAGCAAGCTGAACAGTTACAGTCAGATAAAAGGAGGCAACACTTACACAGTGAAAGAAATTGCAAGTTGAGGAATCTTGACCACTGGGTTATTGCCTGGGTTAAAACGTGGCTCCTGGCTGTCCCTACACCTCTGAAGATCAGGTAACTACAGTTACCAAGAGGACACGTTATTACTACCAAACATTGGCACTTGGTCACCAGCCAACTCTGAGACAGTTGAAATAAGATCTCTACAGGAAGGAAGTTGCAAGTGCTACATGGAGCTACATTTTACTATTGTCCTAGCACTTGTCAGATTAATAGATCCTAAAGGCAGCTATAATGTAATACTTTGCACTTCTTTGCATCATGAGCCTGCTTCTCTAATTTGAAAAGCAACTGGCTCTTGATTCAAGTCAAGAAGCTGGGTCTGAAAGAGAAGGCTGGTGTTAAACCAGTTTTCATATTCCCAGTACAAAGGAGAAACGTCGTCTCCAGTACAAGCTGCAAATGCCACGGAGATGGAATGTATTTGTGTGTGGAGTCACAATTATTTTCACATTCAAGGCAAAATGTTCACATTTTGTCAAATAGTTTAGAGTTTTCTGTTGTTTACAGTAGGCACTATACTAGAATTCAGAACACGTGTAAAGGAAAATCAGAAAGCCCCTCTGAACTAAAGGAGAGGCACACACACTCCCATCCACTACCCAGCACAGAGACCACAAAGCACAGGAACTACTGAAACTTGTAACAGAACAAATGATTTGATACCTTTTCTAAGGCACTCCAGACAGGTTCATAGGAATGGCATATTACTGCAGACACCAACTTGCCTGCCAATAACACAGGACTTGGCAAGGCTAGAAAACTAGCTAGTCCAAGCTGAGATTTAGTAGGCTGCTCCCCATTTAGGAAAATTCTCTTTCCCTTTTTATGAAAAGGGAACGAAACATGGTGGGATTTTGTGCTCCAATATTTGCAACAGAGATCATGGATCACAAAAAGACTGATGCTTTTTGACCAGCTTAAGATTTAGGCCAAGTAAGACAATGCTGATTTAGCTAAATACCTGGTTCAGCTAAATAGCTTGTTCACGGTAGCAACCTTCACATTTTCAGTCAGAGCAACCCAAAAAGATGAAGCCTTTTGACCAAAAGCTGGACCCACATTCTGGCATATTACCATACTGCACTAGTCTTAACAATGAAGTCCAGCATCACAAGTGGCAACTACAAACAACAACTACACAAAATGTCATCCTATCTTGCAGTTATTTCACAAAATGCAATTGGTTGTGATCCATCATCTTTTCCAAGGGAAAAAAGGCTCATGGCCACCCCCATTTCAATTTCTCAGTACTAGGGGCTAGGCAGCATCGTTATTTGGGTCAGGTGCTATGTTAACATCAGGCTATTTCCCTTTAACATCAACCACAAAGCATTGCCATCTCTTCTCCTTCATCTGCCCTTCTAGTATTCCCAAACAAACACGGGTTTAGGAAGGAATAACAAACACTCATACAAACTCCAGTTCCTGGGCACAGGATCAGCTTTCATAAGCAACCCACGGACACCCCTTCAGTAGAGTTTATTCTTTCTGTGGTTCTCAGTTGAATCATCACCGTAGCAGAATGAACAGCAGAAGAGACTACTGGCAAGCTGACAAAACTGAAAGAACCAACAACCATCCAGTAGTGGGATACTATAAGAGTGTAAGCTACATTTCAGTAACAGATCGACAGATTAAAGCAGGCAGAGGTTAGAATTCTAAAAAGCCTGCCAAGGTTATCCCACATTTCTCTTGCACTATTGATACTAGACTCTTTTAAATACAATTTTGAAAATTAAGTGCGGCAGGTACAAGATTCTTTGGTCAAGGGTAAATCTCAAGACATTAATATTTCATTTTTTCCTCATATCCTTATCATTAACTATACTTATAATATAGGATCTTCACAGTCAACAGTAATTCAATGGCCATAAAGAACATTGGAAACACTGCTTCAGTATTACCCTTACCCGCATGAACTCCTGAAATATCCCACTATCAGGCTGGGTTTTTTGATTTCTAGTAGTATTATTTCCATTAATTCTTAAATTTAGAGAATGCTAACAAGGATGCATCAACATAAGGGAAAACCATTAAGTCTTGATGTATATCTACTGCCACAGCTAAGATATCAAAAATCAAAATCAGACTTCAAGAAGATATCTTTTTGTTTAGTTGTTGGGTATAAGCAGCTGTCAATGTCATCATGCCTGAAGATCAGGCAGGAGCACCTACAACTCAGTCATGATAAACAGGAGTAGCCTGTTGGTCTCAAACTTGCATTTTGGAAGAAGCTGACTTTCCTTTTCAGGTTCACAACTGTATTGTGACTACGAATGACTCATTTCACTGTGCACCATCATAAACCTCTCTTTGCAAGCACTCCAATACCACCACTAGATTCGGCCACTTCGGAACATAAACCGGAACCAGCAATGCTGATTATGTTATTTTCCCAATTCTCATCATGAGATCTTTTCTACTTCATAAGGCCAGTTCTGAGATCTTCTATGCAAACTATCCATGTTGATCTGAAAAAAAAATAATCAGCTACTTCTTAAGACATAGCTTTGTGCGCACACACAAAATGCATGTAGATGGTGGCTTTTTTGGTGTGGTTTCTTCCCCCCCCCCCTTTTAACCATACCCAGGCCTTGAAACAGTAACAGAAAGATGGCAGGACATCTCCTGTGCGCCAAGAATGCTTTCATTGCCACCTCTACAGGTCACTAATACATTCACTGTCAGTTTGGTGAAATAATCCAGGTTATGCCATTTATAAGCCTTTGAGAAAATCTGCAATTAAATGTTGCCCCGGAGAACAGGAATTTAGTCAGACTCTACCACAGATTTCTCATAGGATGCCAGGCAAGTTACTTAAAATCAACTCTGCAGATGATCCTGAGGACGCAGGTGCCTGAACTGGGCCAATACACAGAAAATTCATATAGAATTCATACTTAGAACACTTACTATATATGCGGAGGTGTAAGCAGCTTAAGTTCTCAAAATTCTGTCCTTTTTGCCAAAGATCTGCCTCAGCAGAGCTGCCCGAAAAGTGAAGATGATGCTCTTCCCCAGCCTTCCACTACTTTAATGACTCGCATGAACACTGTAGTTACAAACACCTTAAAAAGCCACAGACCTTCAACTGACTTTTTTCAAATAATAAAGCAGGTATAAGATGCAACATGTGAAGCTTTTCAAGAGATCCTTGTTTCAACATCCACAAAGCAAGGTTTTTCATGCTCCTAACACTTAAGATTAGGAACATTATAATGTAAGCACCTCATCTTCTTGTAAAGCAATACATTAACATTTTCCCTTTTATTATTCCTACATTTTGTTCCAGAGAATGAAGTTATCTCTGTGATTTAATTAACTCTAAGTAATACAACTAAAATATGACAGAGTTTGTAACATAGTCTCTAAAATGCTCAGTTAATTTTTCTCTTTATCTATAAGCAATTATTTTATATCAGTTAGACTTACTGTGTTACCAGAATCAATCTAGAACTTCTCATCAACATTCTTTGGAGAGCAGAAAGAGGAGGAAAAAAACCAATACATGTGCAGTATTCTCATTTTATTTCTATTTGCAAATTTAAGGTATCCTATTCTATATCAGCTTCTTCAGTACTTGAGTTTCAAAAGGAAAGAAGATTTTTTTTCTTTTTTTAGATTAAATTCTAAATGTTTAATGAACACCAAATGATTTGGTAACATGAACTCCTTTATACTTAAAATCTAATTAAGCAAAAGGGAAAGGTACAAAACAGCATACAAGAAGAAACTGTCATATGTCTGCTACATGCATACGAAAATTCCACTAGACACATTCTGCAATGTTTCCAGACCGGTTTCCTTATTTCTATACAATCAAAACCAAATTTCTGAAGAAAATGTTCCTCCTATCACATCTTCCAAATATTTATGATTATTACCTGCATATGCTGAACATGCTGTACACAAGCCCATGCCCATTCTAACAAAGACAGTATGCACAGAACACATATAAGAATATCTTTTCAACAAACAAATTGCAAGATCGAATATTATACTGAACATATCAAATCCAGCGTGAAGATTTAAACATGTTTACTGAGCAATAAGAATCTATGCCTCTCGAATCTTTTTTATCATGTAAAATCTAATTTTCTAATTCCTGACACCTGAGGCCTTGTTAAATAATGTTTGCTCTTCTGCTTATGAATGCATTTTTCCCAAACAATAAACACTGGCAGCCTATGGGATTAAAGCATGACAAACGTGTAGCTGACTCATGGGATCAATTAGAAAGCATCAGTACTTACGCCTTTTGTTCATTCCCTGTTTTTAGAACAGTTTCTGCATTTTCAGCATAAGTGTATCACAGATGTTAAACGTCATGCTACAAGGCAACAGCACACTAGTACCATCCACTAGGCAGAATAAATCTATTATCACCACCTACAATTATATCACTCGTTATAAAGCTCAGTATATCTTTAAAGTTTTAATAAATTCATAACGATTTTCACTGAATGCTTCTCGCCCAGTGAAAAAGTATGTCAGTATTCTTTTCAGTAAATTTTTAAATGCTCCAAAAGAACATACAGAGTTGCATTTTCTAAGCTAAAAACAATCTTAAATACAGCCCCTGATTCTCATGCCACCTCAGGTACAGCTTTCCCTCCAAACCCACTCTTAAATTCAGAAACAGGAAAGCCTGGGAACAGTACGACAAGCAGTTTCCATCTCCATGCAGTTTGCCCGTGACAGGTTATTGATAGAACAAACAGGATTTGCAATACTTACTGAGTGCTTCTCCTGCTGGCCCATAACTCCATAGTTAGCTGGGATTGCAAGTGGTTTCATTATGACGAAACATCGACCGCAGTGAATTTACACATCATGTACCAATTCCTTACGGATGGTAAGTCACCCTTCTACAGCATTAAATTATAAGGAGGAGCGGGGGAAACCACGCTGAAGCTGAAAGTGCCACTACTGGCAAGCTCAAAGCCTCCCTCACACTTGTAGTGCAGAGCAGCAATCCAAACGACAGCGTTCGTCTCCATTTTTGTAACCCTGGAAGTCTAAGCACGTCAGGCCGTACAGAAGCTGATGAAACCCTACATATCCAGCATGCATCCAGGGCAACAAAACCATGCCTTGAGCCTGAGGGATGGGAGGAAAAGAAAAAGGTGGAGGGAAAAAAAAAAAAAAAGCTAAAATGGCTGACTGCACAGAGACTCCCTCAAAAAGGCTTAATCCAGTATCATATTAGTCAGGAGGCAGGAACCAGCCTCCAGCACTCAGCCAAGCGTTGTTAACGCTCCCGTTCCGTTTGCAGTCACACACATTCACACATGCAGCCTCCCTCCTCTCCACTCCTTCAAAATCAGGGCAGAACAGGCAAATTGGGACCTCCTCCCCCGGCTGCTAATGACGCTGACGGAGTGGTGACCAGTGAGCTCCCTTCAACTCAGCTAACCAAGTTTGCACAATTAATCTCAGCAGCGTTCCATGGACAGGCGTTTCATTTAACGATGCCTGTTCCTCGCGATCAAGACAATCGTGTCCACTGCCCAAAGAGCCAGCAACAAAAATATAACGGTCACACACACAGAAACCTAGAGAATCACAAATCTGAATGCAATACGCCGATATAATTACGTTATTGTGCTTACTTTGGAAGACCATGGCTGCAGGCAGTTGGCATAGCAACGCACAAGGAAAGCCATTTCCTGGGTAGAAAGAATGCTTCCTCCTCTAAATAAAAAATTCCTCGTAGGATACAAACGGCATTGCTGCTTCCTGCAGAAAGCAGAGACACTGTAGTCTGTCTCTCAACCTGCACGCAAGCACACACTCAATGCAGTTCCAGTGATGTAAGTGGATATTTCTCTCTCTCTCTCTCTCTCTCTCACTCTCTCTCTCTCCCCCTGTTATCCAAGTCAAATGGAAGACACATTCCTTGAGGCTCACCCCTCTCGGTACTTAACCATTTCACTCATTAAGGTAGAGCTGGACATTGCAGATAAAATAGCAAGCTCTTGCCTGGATCTGGTATCAGCCTCTGAAGATCACGGCAGCCCCAGAGGGGAAGGATCCATTTGCTGCTGGCTCCTAAGAATATCACGGAATTCATGGTGGAAATAAGGACCCACATTTACCTCACCAAATCCTGACCTGCACACAACTTTTCATGAAGATGAGGATAAAGCAGAGGGTTTTACATCATCTCCCTTCCTCCCCCACCCAAAAGACAGCTGCTGCAGAGCTGTAAACATCATTATCAAGAATATATAAACAGTGCACTTGACAAGCTCGCTCAGATTTTCAGCAGCTTCACTACTACATGGGCCACAGATATACAGGGGCTGTGGCAGGTTAACACGCAGAACCCTTTAACACGTCATTTTATAGTCTTTCTGAATATAGCACATGCTTCTCCTTGCACACCTAAACCACAAATTTCACCAAAACCAGGAGGAGATGCAAGATCTGGAAGAGACTGATACACATATGGCTTTTACAGTTCTTCTCTCTGACTGCAAGTGTATCTTAAACTCAGCAATTTCCCAGGCACACCACACCACTTCTTGTGTTCTACTAACAACGTTATACTGCAGAGGAGTTGAAATGCAACAGGGAAGGTACTTAAGCAATAAACTAATTGTCAGCCCTATATGACATCCATCTTAAGTGCCAGTCATTCACACCCCATGACAAGCCAGAGCAGACAGGAACATGCCACTCTTCTATTAGGCTTCAACTTGAGCACAGTTCTCTGTAACCTTTACAATATATTCTTTAAAATCAGAGACCATCTGGGCTGCAAGTAACTTCAAGGTTACTTTTTGAACAAGAACAATAGAAAAAAGGACTTCGCAGTTGTTACACAGGCATAAAGGCGTGGGAAAAAATGAGCACTACAGAATAGTGTGTCATGCAATCTGCAGCTGCCTTCCACCAAAATAACGTGTCCACTGATAACAACTTTGGCTAAAGAAATCACTGTGTAACAAACAACTGACAATCACTGCTAGTAAATGAGCATATAAATATTAGTGGGACTGCATTCTAGTAAAGCAAGAAAAGATCCTGACATATATGGTCTATTTTTTGCACAGTTAACCATTTCATATCCAGCATATTTTCAATTGAATATATTTGCATTTATGGGAGTTTAATGACACTTGTGCCCTTGATTGTCTAGTATATGCTAAAACATAAGCTATTCTTTAAATGACTGAATTACAAAAATTAGTTTCGATTTTTTAAAAGTCTCTGCAATGTGCCAGTGCAACTAAAAGATGATTTAAAAACATTAATTTGTGCTTAAGCCCTGTAAAACAATCTAATGCTGCGAGCAACCAATTTCCCGATAGAGCGCTGACCAGAACTAGCAGAAGTTGTTAGTTCTACCAAGCTCAGACAAACTCTTTTTACTACAAAATTTACAAATACAAAGCAATTACAATCCTTGAGTCTGACTCAGTGGCCTTGCAGTTAACACCATGAGCAGAACTGAGCATGGTGTTTTACACTCATGTCGGGAACAAATTCAGTTCCGTCAAAACAGAAACTTCCCCCACCCCCTCCCCAGCATAGGAAGGAACCACCCCACTTTCCGAACTCCATTACGTACAAAACTATCAACATGCATCTTACTTGGCATCACTTGGTATTTCCAAACAAAATCTAGCCTAGGTTTCTGTGGCGTAAGTCTTGAATAGTAACATGGAAACATAAGAAAAGTCAGTAAAAGAGTAGTGAAAGGCAGAACTTGCAGATGACGATGCACGTCCTTGTTACTTACGCTTATCACAACTGTGCACCTCTACTCACTTATTAGAAAATGAAGCTAGTACTTCATACATGAATGCAAAATTTAAACCAACCTAACAAAGCCTATTTGATGTTCACACGCAGGTTGATGAAAACTTGCTGGTTTCTGAAGTATAAAAAAAGCCTCTTTATATTAAAAACGTGAAAAATCATTAATTATGTAATAAGGTGAAGAAAACACCACTCACGGGCAAGTTCTGAGTCAATACATTCAAGAAATAAATGGTTGATTCCATTTCCCTATTCCTTCTTCCTCAACTGTCACCACGTTTCAGACACAGTGGTCAGTGTAATCATATGCACTGACCATTAGCAGCTCAGAAAATAATTACATATAAATTATATTTTATTTAAAAAAACCACTAAAAGCAGAAGTTCAGTGAATTGTTATATGTTTCAGTGAATAATGCATGAAACATAAATCAGTGTAAGACAAGAAAATCCCGGAAAGTTTCTATCATAAAGGAGTATGAATAGTTTATACAAAATCTAACTTCAACTTTGTGCTCATGTGTATTTCAAAACCCATGTAAGAACTCCTTGCTTTGACTTCAAGTTTGGAATAAACGACACCTTTTTGCAAATGCTTTCAGGCAATTAAAATGAGATCTTAGCAAGCATGATGTGCAATAATTGGACATGATGGGCTATACCCAGCTGCTTTCAAAATACTGTATTTATAAGAAAGCTGGCATCTCTGTATGTCACAGAAAAGAACACAGAGGAAAAAACAAACAAAACTTTCAGAAATAACTATCAACATTAGGATATTCTTCAGATACCCACAGGATTCTGGATTCAAAAGCAGTAGCTCTGAATTCAATGTAAAGATTGGTAAGAGATCTCAGCAGTATGCACCATCCTACTGTAATGCCTCTCAACTGTATTCTTCCAAGCAGTGTCAACAGTGCTTGGAGCATTAAACCTTTCTAGGTTAATGACAAATGCTGCAACAGCAGATTACCTCCAATTTTCAATTTCAAGCAGTTACCTTAACTCACAACTATTTACAAGAGTACTTAAAATTTTATATAGATAACATACACAGAAACCATTGTTTTACTGAAGTACCTCAGAACCAGAAGTTATCAGCACATTTTCCCCTTCCCTTTAAACACTATGCGGAGTGGCATTTCCTTCATGTTCAAAAACTTAGGCAAAAGACAACAGAAATTTACTGTCACTTCATTACTCCAGTAACTAGAAACACTGGGGAGAACAAGTCAAAGAAATAGGAAAAAAAGACCAAAGAATAAACCCACAATCACTACGCGTGTCCCAAAAACATCCACAGTGAAGGGACTATTACACAGATACTACACAGTTTTGTAGGTGGAATACAGACAGCTAAATGGAAGAGCATAAGAACAGAACACATAATTTTAAGGCAAATAAGGCAGAGGCATCTTTGCTTCTCCCCACCCATCTCACTTCGAAAGAAATAGAGGTTTAAAACTTACTTTTAAGACCAGGGCTATTGGACATAAAATTGTTAAGCTCCCAGAAGCATGCTTCTGAATTTTATAATGCTGACACCATCTCCCTCCTACTAGCCTAAAGAGAGAGACTGCTAAATAACAATCTGATGTTCCTACCAGATTTAAAAAGACCAAATGAAACCACTGAAAACCTGGAAGAATAATTCACTCAAAATGCTACAATATATTTAGATGTTCCTTAAATAAGAAAGCCTTATTCTCGTGTATTTAGACAAATTTACTGCAATAATTTAAATCTCTGGTCATAGGACCCAATTTCATGCAAGCAAGTTGCTGTTTATCAGCACAATGCAGACATAGGATGGCTCAGGCACACCTGGCCTACTGGCATATTCTTGAGAATTTTACAACTTTAAAAACTTTAAATAAAGCTGTTGACTAAATTACATTTACCAGATATGTTCTGCAAGGTTAGCTTCTATGACCAAAATACCACTTTGGCCAAAACATACAGATAGAGTATTTGTCAAATTAAATTTTTTTTTAAATCATTAATAAAGCTATGACATTAGCATCGTGATGGTGTTCACCACACCATTTGCAACACCAAAGCAACAGCTACAACGGAGTGATGTGTGCTGTTTTAATAACCTATTTACTAATGTTAGACTATTTGAACAAATGCCCCTTCTGTTGAGCTGCTGCTACAGATCCATCTCTAATCTGGATCTTTAAAATAACGACAAGCTCAAAGTAGTCAGGCTGGTGCCTCAGCTGGGTGGATGTGCCACAGACTGCCAATCTTCCCTTTGATGGCAGACTCATTTATCACCTTTCTATGCACAACTCTGTTTTCAGTACAGCAAACTTTGTTTGCAAACCATCCGTATTAAAAAGGGAGCAAGTTACACCATTGATTTAAAATACTTGCCATTGAAATCTCTCACATACAACAATTATGTTAGAGCAGACACGAAAAAAACCTGTAACTGATGGATACTCATCACAAATGTGACAAGATGTCTAATTTCCAGAGTACCTAATTTAGCTTACGAAACTGCCTTGAGCAAAGGCTCACACCCTAACAGCACACCAACTCTTCTCTGGACTCTGTATTTATTTATGCTTTAAATCTAACAATGAGTTTAAAAAAAAATTAAAAATAAAGATCAGCTTATCTTTTGTGTTCCTGACAAACTTAGAAGGTCTTACTGAATTTTGCTTGCAAGATCAAAAATGCTCGTGAAGTCACTTTACATGATGTTTAACTGATTTACCTGTGTCTTTTACATAAAGAAAAGGGTTATTACTTATGCAAGCCTAGAGTTAAAAGCACATAACGTGGCTTTAAAAGTATATAATTATTAAATTATATATCTCCCTGGAAAAATGATGGAGCAGCTCATTTTAGAGGCCATCTCTAAGCACTTGGAAGAGAAGAGGGTTATCAAGAGTAGCTCAGCATGGGTTTACCAAGGGGAAATCATGCTTGACTAACCTGATAGCCTTCTATGATGCTGTAACTAAATGGATAGATACAGGGAGAACAGTGGATGTTGTCTACCTTGACCTTAGCAAGGCTTTTGACACAGTCTCCCAAAACATCCTTGTGAGCAAGCTCAGGAATTGTAGGATTGTAGAATGGTCAGTGGAATGGATTAAGAACTGGCTACACAATAGAGCCCGAGGTGTGGTGACCAATGGTGCAGAGTCCAGCTGGAGACCTGGAACTAGTGGAGTCCCCCAGGGATCAGTGCTGGGTCCAGTCCTGTTCAATATCTTTATCAACGACCTTGATGATGGGACAGAGTGCCTTTGCAGAAAATTTGCTGATGACACGAAACCAGGAGGATTGGCTGATTCAGCTGGAGGCTGTGTGGCCATTCAGCAAGATTTGGACAGACTGGAGAGCTGGGCAAAGAGGAACCTAGTGAGGTTTAACAAGAGCAAGTGCAGAGTCCTGCATCTGGGAAGGAACAATAAAATGCACCAGTACAGGTTAGGAGGTGATCTGCTAGAGAGTAGCTCTGTTGAAAAGGACATTGGGGTCCTGAT
>WTSP01008364.1:89552-121976 GCA_025331215.1 Actenoides lindsayi
TTGTCCTGCTCTGGCAGGGGGGTTGGACTCGATCTTTGGAGGTCCCTTCCAACCCCTAACATTCTGTGATTCTGTGATTAAATGTTTAAAATTAAACATTAAAATGTTATATATTAATGATTTCAATTGGCAGAATGGTCACGGATTAATTTCCTTCATTTTTTCCACTCCTTAAGTACTAAACCAGTTCAGTCTGTCAGGATAGATGAAGTTTTTCCCAAAATTTTCTCACTTCGGTTTCAGGACAAGATTTTAAGATCATGTGTTAAATGACAGACAATAAGACTGCGCTTTCTGCCTTTAAACTGTGGGGGAAAAAAAAGCTTCATGCAAAAAAGCAAATGCTTTTTAAAGCCAAGAATAACAACATCAGGCACACAGGACGAGCAACGCCTCTTTATCAGATCTAAACAAAACCTTGACATCAATACCTGCTGGGGATGAGGGTCACTACTGCAAGAGAAATTGTTTTGCTATCTTGGAAGAAAAACAAAACAAACACAAAAAAACCCCAAACCCACACACACCAAACAAAAACACTAACAAATAAAAAAACCCAAATAAAAACAAAACAAACAAACAAACAAAACCCCCCGGGGGGGGGGAAAAAAAAAAAAAAAACCCACACAAAAAACCCCACAAAAACCCCCAAAACACACACACACACACACACACACACATTGTGTCCATGCCAATTCTGCAGCAGGAATCGAGGGACAAGTTCTTCACGTAGATGAGGCACCCCCAAAATTTCATGTTCTTCACTGTATAATAATGCAGGAAAACTTTATGGAAGCTGGATGACTGTGTAACTCTTTGATGTGTATCCCTACTGCTGCTCTGTTAAAAGGTAAGAAGAAAACTCAGGGATTTTTCTGAGGTCAATGAGTTGCTGAAATTCTAGACTGTTAAGTTCTAGCCACACTCAACACTGTTACCTGAAATACCTGATATGTTTCAATTGCAAGGATGATTGTCCTGGCACAGAATTGAATTTATCAGAGGCCACTTAAGGCAGGGGAACAATTATTTAATGTTTCGGTATAAAATATTACTGGATTAAAACCAAACAAAATCCAGATTTTTCCATTCTTCTCTAAATTCTAGCTGGTTTGCTGTTCCTTTTGTTTTTTAATTGTTCATTTATTCATTGGAAGATTTTGGCAGTAGTGGAGGAAGAGTAATTTTGTTTAAGCAAATATGCATTCTAACAGTTTTCATTGAAATTACTTAGAAGCTTTAAGGTAGAATCTGAAGCTCTTATCACTGTTTTCAAGGTGCAGACATAAAAGGGACTAGCAGAAAACCTCCAGTCTGCTGCTAGGTTTCCTGATTCCCCAAATAACGGTGAAAATTTTGTGTGATTTTTACTGCCCTATGTGATGTTGAGTCTTTTCTGTCCATCTTCTTGAATGTTCATTTATATTTTTTCCTGGGGTTACTTTCTTAGCTCTGATATTTTGAGGAAGTTTAACTTTGAAAGGGTCGATTGCTATTATAGGATTTTCATTCACTTCAGTTGTCTGCTGGAAGGAAAGAACTCTTGGTTTTCTCTCCAGCCAGGTTTACACAAGGAGGCTCTCTAAAGAGCCTACACTCCAGGGGTTCCCAATTAAAATCAACACTAAAACCTGTTTACCAGTATAAGATCATTTTCTTTTCAGAGAACTCTCTCCTTACGTCCCTGCACATCCTCCCTTGTGTAATGCACCACACACTAAGGTATCTTCAGAGTTCTGTATTCTCTCTCTAGCAATTGTACAGAAGTCACTTATCCAGACCTTTCACTTTTATCAGAAACAAATGCAATGCAACTTCAGTTGTCCCTTACTTTTAAAAATAATTATCAAGAGAAATGAGCTAAATTAGTTTTCAATAGGAAAAAAACCAGGAACACCTAGGGCATGCCACACAGGAACAGATCCAGGTGGGTCTTGAAAGTCTCTAGAGAAGACGACTCCACAACCTCTCTGGGCAGCTTGTTCCAGTGCTCTGTGAACAACCATCAAGAGATGGATGTCCCATTTTACATATTTAACACTACGCTGTTCCCTTGCAATTACCAGATCAGTTACCTAGATGTAGAAGGGCTTAAAAAAATCAGGTAGAAGTGCACCTACTAGATTGAGTATCCCAAATAATTTGGTTCTACATGCTTTTGTATTCCAAGATTATGATCAGAAAAGCTTTCAGCATGCTTACTTTTTAAGATGATCTTTTGTGAGCCATGGATCATTTGCAAACTTTGAAAACCAATTGTTGCAAGCCTTTCTATTCACCAAATTACAACATTCAAGAGTATTAATAGAGAATATAGTGAAGTGAAAGGAATAAACTATAAAATACACAATCTGTATAGTTTTTATGCCGGCCACATCAACAATACACATAATAGCTGCCAGCTGTTCCAGGTACATATCAAAACTTTACTGTCTGAAAATTCCAAGAAAATCAAGTCTAACAGCTCAAAATTAAAGCCCAGTTCCCTATACTTGGCACTCATACAACAGAATACTAACGCTTTGACTAGACCTTACATAAAACAACAAAAGGGCTTTTTTGGTGGGGGGTGTGTGTGTGTGTGTGTGTGTGTGTGTGTGTTTAAATAATTAAATCTTTCCATCAGAGATGGGCAAATACTCATCATTTACAAAGTGCTCAAAGGTGCTCAACCTCACATCTAAGAACAACTTTATTTCATACTGACCTGAGTGGCTACATAAGCACATTAACAAAACGATGAAGGTGAAAAGAAATTACACAAAAGCCTCGTGGTAAATTCAAGAAAACTACCTTGATTTACTTGGGACTTCTTAGCTCCCCTAAACTGTCATCTAGTAGAAGACACAAGTATGGACAATGGCACTTACACTTTGCAGGACTAGTCAGGGCACTGTAATATACACACCTATCCAATAAAGAACTTGCACATTAAAAGATTTTCTCAGACTTACTAGTGTTTAAATAAAGCAAATTATTCCACAATTTTTTCCTAACCAGCACCTTAGGCCAAGACAAACCTTTGCTTAAATTTTAAGATTAAGACTACCTGGAATATATATGATGGACATTGCTGTGTCTTTGCTAGCAGCTGTAACAGCACTTTGAGAGAAGCCTAGTATCTGCAACTTGGGTTACTGAGTCTCAGCTAAAAGCTTAGAAACACATTGAATGTGCAATCACTATTGTAACAACTGGATTCCTGCACTTCAAACACACACAGGTTTTACAGAAACCAAATCACTTCCCTATTTCATCAAAGAAACCCTACATCAGTAAACTACCATGTCAGACACAACCTCAAAGACCTATTCGCAGAGTTTGGTAAACTACTTTATTCCTTAAGGATGCTTTCAATCTCCAACTCTGAAATGTTTAATTTTAAGGGTTTTTGGCATTTAAAAAAAAATAAATCTCAAAATAATTCAGAAGTAGGAATTTTAGCATTATTTACACATAGCAAAAGTTAAAATTATCATGAAGGTTCAAACGTGAAAATCTAAGCTCGATTAAACTAAATATACATGGTTTACTTCTAATTTACTAACACCATTCTAATGAACTTTCACAAATTACTGTTTAAAATCATAACACCAGACTAGAAGCCAGGAGTTACAAGTTTACAGTTCTTATTTTAGTACTAAATTCTAAAAAGCATTGTAAACTCTACAAGCTGTAAATAGGACCTAGTGTCAAAAATGGATCTAAAAAAACCCTCAGTAATATTACTGACACTATGGGTGCAGAAAAAAACAGCATAACTTCAATGTTTCTCTTTGAATTTCCAAACCTAATCACAATTACAAATCCAGTTATATCAATGTGAGCTCTTCCAAAGGGAATGGAAGAACAGTAAATCCCAAATGATATACGAGTTCTGCAGCAGGGATGATGTAATATATAAAAATAGACATCTTCTGACACTACAAATTGGGTAAATAACACACAGCACGTCATTAATTTTGCATTAGATTGCCAGTAGACATTACTGAAAGGATGATAACATTTTTGTTTTGCTCCAGGTGCTACACAAAATAAAATGATAGTATTACATATGAACAATAACACATAACTTAATACATAACTTTAAACAGCAATAGATCCTTACAACATGAAGGATGGATGTCATCTGGCTAAAAAGGTTGTGTTTTGCCACAAAAGAGAGACCATCGGGATAGGAATTACATATTGTCATTATAACATTACCAGTGGATGTTCCCATAAAGAAATATCCAACTTCTATACAAAAAATGTTTAACAGGAACTGCCCAAATCATCTTCAAAATATACCTGCATATATAACACAGGCACACACTTCAGGAATTAGCATTACTGCATGTCTTCAAACATTACATACACAGACTACATCTATCTAGTTAGTATTTTGTATTCCTTATATGATGCATGCATCAATCTCATTCTAAATAATAAATGGATTATCATGATCAGGGAATAATAAAAACAGCTCCTTTTGAAACTGCACACTGAATATTATAAATGCACAAAAGCAGCTGAACAAAACTCCTCCAACAGATTCGTCCCCAACCTGTACCGATACATGAGGTGGTTCTTGCCCAGATACAGCACTCTACACTTGCCCTTACTGAATTTTATTTCATTTCTCCCTGCCCAGCTCTCCAGCCTGTCCAGGTCACGCCGGATGGCAGCACAGCCTGCTGGTGTGTCAGCCACTCCTCCCAGCTTTGCATTGTCAGCAAACCTGCTGAGAGTACATTCTACCCCTTCATCCAGGCCACTGATGAATGTATTGAACAGAGCTGAACCCAGTACTGACCCCTGGGGGATGCCACTAACCACAGGCTTCCAACTCAACTCTGCCCCATTGACTACAACTCTCTGAGCTCTTTTCTTCAGCCAGTTCCCAATCCATTTCTTCTCTCGATGATCCAACTTGCACTTCCTAAGCTTGGCTGTGAAGATGTCATGGGAGACAAGCGTCAAAGGCTTTGCTGAAGTCAAGGGAGATCACATCCACTGCCTTGCCCTCATCTCTCCATCTAGGGATGCCATCATAAAAAGCTACCAGATCTGTCAAGCATGTCTTCACTTTGTTGAATTCATTTGCATATGCCACAGAACACAACCTTCTCAGCTTCCTTTCTCCTCATCTTCACATTTTTCCTCTGTCTAGGGGAAAACTATGATACCATGAAGATCAAAAATTAAATCTGTTTAAATATGTTCAGCTGCCATAACTCATACAAGCCTCTACAGTCAAAACCCTCAAACATCCCACTTTCTCAAATATTTCTGACAACCAAGTGCACCTCACTAGGATCCCTGATAATTTTTCTGTGCCTTTTTTCCATTGTAAATAGTCTTAACACTTTTAAGGTCAAGGATGTTTAAAAAAAATTCTTTTTTTTTTCCATAACCTCTCCATATCATTTACAACTCTGTATGAAGTCAAACTTGCAGCATGTCCACACCTGCTTGTTTGCTGCCTTATCAAATAATTTTCATAGACTTGGCAAATGAGGTCAGATGTAGTTTGCTCTTCCTAAAAGTAAGCTTTTTATTTCGTTTTAGTGCAAATACACACAACTGATTCTGTGATTTCCTTTTTGTTTTAGTAAGTGAACGTGTATTAAAATGTAAAGTGCTATATAATCCTAAAAATCATCAGGAACATTAAAAGCTGCAGCTATTCACAAGCTTTAAAGAAATACTGTCACATCTTTCAACTGATTTCTTGTAGCTTTGGTATCTGACTGTTCCTACTGATTCAAACCAAAATGACTGAAATTTCATATATAATAAAGATAACCAAGTACACTACTATATTGGCATCAATTTACTACGTAGAATGCAACGCACTAACAAGAATACGTTATGTCAAGGTAAGCACAAGGTAAGTCACAATACTCTAAAGTCCAGATTGTTGAGAAGAAAGCACATATGACACATTTCATGATCATTTTTAGTGGTCCACGGAAAGACATCCAGCAATATGTAATTTACAACATCAATAAATAAACATGAAGAGAATCAAGTGTATCATGCTGGTTTTTAACATTAAGTCTCATCCCAAATTATACTGGACATCTAGAACAAAGTTCTAAATAGAATCAGCTTTTTTAAATTCTTGCCTACTGTATTAACTACAAGAAAACATTGCTTTTCATCTTGTAAACTTCCACGTTGCTTCACTAGCCACACACGCTGAATAAAGGAAAACAGCTAGGCTTTTGCATCAAATTCAAGCAGAAAAATTTCGAATTCATGTATTTTCAATCCTGCCTAAATGTAGAAGTATGACCTACAACAGCTTTACTGAGTTTTAAAATATAATTTTGCAGACAAAGGAAAAGGAAAATGTGTTTCAAAAAACAGAACAATCTGAACATAAATTTTCAATCCAGAAATTTTAGACTCTCAGCAGACAACGTGAATGCAAATGGTATCAGACAAAAAGAAAAGTCTACTTTGCCAATGCTTTGCACTATAACTTGTAAGTTGATAGGGGCAGGAAGCAAGGTTTCTACAACTGTCAGTAAATTAAATGAGCAGGTTCTAATACTTAAAAAAAAGAAAAAAACCATCAAAAAGCTAGAAAAATCCCTCATACTTTTTTTTTCAGGGAGTCGTGGCTGCAGAGGAGACTTGACTCAGCGACATCAGACATGGTTTCATTTCCAGCCTTCTCATTTGAATTTTCAGTCACCTCCTTCCAATAAAATCCAGAAGGACAATATTTTTCTGGCCTTAATGCATCATCATGACGACTGGCTTCATGGCACAGTGTGTGAGGGTAAAACTGTTACTTGCTTGTAACTTCAGGATGCTGGAGGTTATTGATGGCTCCATGCCCCCTGCTCTTTTTCTTCCAACATCGGATAAATAGACTGTCACTTCATGTTAATCTCAAGCTGAATGGGATAAGAAAGTCTACTATAGGCAAAGAAACCTTTTGCAGGCATTTCAGCAGCAGTTTGCTTTGATTTGCTTGTTTGTTTTTTAAAACCTGGCTAAGGGTGCACTAGCAGCTATTTTCATACGACTGTTAACTAATTCAAATCTGGACAGATTCTTACAGAGTAAAAAACCACACACTATACTTTCTGGTCTGGACTATTCACAGGTGCTTCAGGATTTTATTTCCAGGCCTGACTGCATCTTTCTAAATATTCCCCAGTAAGCTTTGATATTTTGCCTTTAGCAAAGTGAAAAACTACGGTATAGACTAGTAAAAGCCCACATAGCAAGTCTAAGGCACGGGACAGAGACCATCACAAACCAGGGAATTATAAATTGATACTCATAAGCTCTATGGCACCGAAGAACATCATCTTATTTTGGACAAAGTTACTTTTCCTTCACGAACTTCTGTTAATTTCCACTACATACATTGTGCATTACATACATAATAACCAGCTCAGCAACACTGAGCGTGGGCATGACAGATTCCTCACAGATGCCCTGAAGCAGCCATAAAGTTTATTAGCAGTAAGACATTAAAAGAAAGTCTACCCTTTTTAAAAATTCACTCCATAGGTGACTATTCTATTTTAAAGTTTAAAAATAAAAATAATTAAAAAAAAAAAAAGTGTAAAACAACAAAAAATACATCAGGCTAAAGCAGAAGAACAGCCCAGTAGGTTCCCAAGAGAAAGGTTCAGCACTTTCAGGAAAGTTGCTCAAAACAAAGGCTTTTCACTGAAAACACTAAGTGGCCTTCAGTATAGATGCACATAGAAAGAAAATCCACATTCAGAAGTTAAAATCCAATTTCTATTAAGTAAGAAGGTGTTAACACTAATGTGTTAACACTAAAGACAGTTTCTGACACATTACAAGCACAAGCAAAAATTTTCTATCAACAAATCTGAAGGTTTTACAGATTCAAGTAAGAACACCTCAAACCAAATTTAACAGGATTTTTTTTTTTTTCTTCCCTGAAAAAAACCAGATCCATTTCACCAAACAACAAATGAAGGCAAAAAGGATGCCATTTTATCAGTCTGATAAAACACATTCCTTTTACTTCCATGCATTATGAGGATTCTATTTTCCTCACTCTGGAAATCATCATTTGTTCCAAAAGTAACATGCCTAAGTATGATACACAACATTAGATTTCACTTAAAGTGTTTCTTCAAGCAATAGAGCAAGCTATCAAAATACTACAGAGTATTTAAAATTTCTATCATCATTTGAGAAGCGCATTATAATTCTTAAGAGATAATATTTTAGTAACCACAGGTTACTCAGCATCATTCCACTGAAGAACTGGTGAGCACTAATGTTAAGATAAGGAACTGAGTTCCTAGAAATGTATCACACGTACTGAAGAAAATTTCAGCACAGAAGTGGCTTGCCTATGATTGTGGAACTACGCTGAAATTTGAACCCTCTAAGATAAAGAAATGAACTGAACAATGCAACACAGAAGGCACTTTTAAAATAAACACATTTCCCGATAAAATATCAAAAGAATTGATCTAAGTAATATTTGAGGAAAGGAAGAATTTTGAAGCTAAAAAAAAAATAAATATAGTTTTAATTGATTTTCAGTTCTATCACCAGAGATGTCTCAAGCATAACAGTGGGAACACTTAAGTTTGACAAGTCACGTTTTTATAAGACATTGTATTTCGTGGATTCTGAGTATTTACTCACTTTGGCATTCATAAATGCAATTAAAAATTCACGTTAAGTTTAAAAGATGCTGCTCAGATGTTCAGATAACTGACTGCATTTGAGATCCAATGTCAGGCAAAACCTGTATTTTGTTTGGTTTGGTACCGTTCCAGGACACACTTTTCTCCCTAGCTTGGCAAGCCTTTGTTTCAAAAAATGGCCATTTACACATCGTTGAGAGGAGTCTATACAGTTCAGCTTCTTTATACTGAATCAGTACACACCATCAGAATGGAAGACAAGCAAGAAGCACTGTTAGCTAACAAAAACATTCTATTGATGCTCATCTCATCACACTCCATTTCCCTGTTCTACTGACATACAGGTACTGAACAGCAACAGGAGGCCTATTTTTTTAAAATCAAAATCAGAGATTAAGTCCTCTGCATAATGGAAGAGATATTTGAGTAAAGTGTCTGTCAAACACTAAATATTTTATATCTGTCCTTGGCTTATTGTTCTCCATTTTCTCTAAATGGCAAGATGTCAGAGCAAGGAAGAAAGGCCAAGCAAGCTGGGCAAGAGACATTGCGTTGTCATGAAATTCTGCATTTACATTAGTGTTTTTATACAACAGTAAGATTGCTCAAGTATCAAAGCAAAGGCTGGGAGGCATTTTTAGTCATAACACTGCAGCAGTATTATGATATAATTCTGCAAACCCACAAGTAAAGTGTTAGTGCACCATAAGCAGTAAGTTACAATACCTGAGGTTTAGTGCATTCCTGTGAGCCAAAATGAAATGAATGCCATATAGGAGGAAAGGAAAAGATGAACGTTATCAGACATGCCATAGTACATTCTACCACTCTGAAGATAATATTAAAATTGTATTAATAAGGGTCCACCGGCCCCTACAAGTTGGTTCTATTGCAGAAAGCCATGCTACAACTGAGAGCACTTCATTTAATCTTTAATTCTTGAAAAGCACAGCCATGCATCTTCATTTAAGCTCTACATTTTTCTCTACATTTCCACAGAGATACAGAAAACTTTCTTCAGAAAATACTTTTTGAACTTTCTGAACAGCATTCAGAGACTACTGCAAATAAAGCATCAATAAGTTAACAACAACAAAAGTCTTTCTTCGTGGCAACTGTACAGATTTCAGGTAAAACAAACTATAAGACAACGACAAGTTTTGTGAAGATTTTGAGAATGCTATCAAAGCAGTTTTACTACTTCGAATCTCAGGTATCTAACACTTAAACTAGAACACTTCCACAAGGAAGAGCAAACTTGAAAACTAATGCATCATCTTAATCCTTTTTCAATTTCACTTTAACACTTTATTTACTGTAATATCTGAACATCTGCTTTTTTTTTTTTTTAATGCTTATCGAAAATTAAGAAGCAGAAGCAAAGACAAGACCCTGACAGATGCTGACCAAAGAATGGATGGGCAACAAGCCTACAAGGTACGTGCTACAATATGCTTAAATTCCTGTGTGTTCCAAAAATACCCTGCTTTCTTCAGTCCATTTTACAGGAAATCAAGACTAATAAAATGAGGTCAAGGACATGAAGCACGAAGGGAGAAAAGACAATGCAGCCTTTAACATGTATGGCTAAAGCTACAACAAGACTATTGCTAGCAGAAGTGAATGAGAGAATGAGGTATACAAAATCACCAAACACTGTAAAAATAGTAGGAAATGGGTTATCACAGAAAGTATTGATTACACTGTAAAACTCATTTAAGCTTATATGACTATTTGCTTTGGTGGGGGAGGAGAAGGCATCTTATTACACTTTTTAAGACAGCATCTGACTTTCATTATCGCACATTTTACACATTTATTTGGCAATCTCTTCCAACTAAATATGAGATCCCACTTGCAATGAATTTCCCAACACACACACACACAAAATCCTTATGAACTTGCACAACAGAATGGCACACAATGGGCTTTTGCTCTTAAGTACCAGTTAAGCTTACAAAATCTCATTAGGCATATCTAAAGTGAAATCTATGCAACAGGCAAGGACCTAGGAATGCAAATGGCACTGTGTGCAACATAAACATTGCCCTTCTAGAGTTAGATAAAAATCCCACTAGAACTGTTTGCAAAGCACAACTTGCACATCTAAATAATATGGACAAATGTTATTATTGCTGTAATTCCTACAAAGTACAATATCACATTTCTTTTTTTAAAAAACAGACCAGCGAAATGTTTTATCTTCCAACCAAGTGGCTGAATCCACATTAAATTTAGAGGCAATTTAAACTGCACTGAAAATTAAACCATTAAAAGCTGTTGTATAAACAAAACCAAACTGTTGGCATAAAATGTAATTATTCAACTCATGAGGAAAAGCCTTTATAATTAACAGATGTAATCAAACATCTACAGACAGACACACTGAATATACAGGGAGCTGGCAAGCAAGTCAAGCAATAAGGATAAAAAAGGAAAGATGACAAAAAACCTACAACTGCATTGGATCAAAGACAGTATTTTAAAAACACTAATGCTCTAATCCTGCAAATTTAAATCCACGTGGCTTACGTTGTGCAAAATCCAGCCCAATGAACTCAATGAGACTGAATATGCACAAAGTTATTTATGCCTATGCCTTTATGGTTCTAGCAGATTTGGGGGTTTAAACAAATAAATGATAGCCAAAGGCAAACAGCTTTTCCAGTATTTTGCTTACAGTTGAAATCAATACAAACCAAACATATTCATCTAATAGAGCTTTTCCAAATTTAAAATCCATATAAAATATGGTGTAGAACAAGTTTCAATTATTAGTTTATTTTCAAGTCTGGAACTTCTAACATGTAAGATTACACACACAAAAAAATAATCAGGTAAAATGACCAAATGATATCTCTGATGATGGGGAGACTATGTAGCTCACCGAAACACAGGTACAAAGTGCTCTCAACGTAGACACCAGTAAAGGTTAAATTGACATTTAAGTTCTGGATACCAAAAAGAAATTACAGATTTTATGCAAAAATTTGGCCTACTGCAATGTAGCACAGTACTTTTCAGGACACAACTCTTATCATATACATGACTAAATGCTTCACAAACTGACCTTTCACACTGTACACTAAATTATCTGTACTGTAACTTAACATCAAGAAGAAATGAGAACACAACTTCTTTCACAACTCCAAATAATGACTGTAACATTAAGAAAGAATACATGAAGTTCACTGTCATAAGAAACTTGCTTTTCACCACTGAACTAAGATGCAAAAAAGTCACACATGTGCACGTAGTGACGGAGCCACATTCACAGTATTTTAAGGGGAAACTTCCCTAACAAGAACACTACTTTGAAGATACCAGGGAGAATAGCCGGGTTCGGTGTTTCATTTTTGGTAATTTTACTGTTTCTGTTTTTTGTGAACCATAAATACAGACACCTTACCGTATGGTAGCCTCTAGGTAGAGGTGGTTTCCCCACAGGATAAGGGTCAACAGTGTCAATAATTGTTTGTCGCTCCCCTTTTTGGTTGATTTTCCTAAATCTTCTCCGAGATTGCCTATGAGAAGCTTGGCGCTGAAAATACTCCTCATTTTCATCCATGTAATCCACCTACAATCGATACAAGAGAATGTCATTTCCTACAAGAGAATGTCATTTCCTACAAGAAATAAAAATGTGTCTTCTTGTTAGAAACGTAACGAATCCTGTTTTCAAAAAATATCAGTTAGCTTTGAATTCCCTGCATTTTCAGCACTAAGAGTGAGGATGTTTAATAAAAAGCTAACCATTGGCATGAACAGCATCACTGAATATGACCACTTTTCAAAAATGACAGAAGAAAAATTCTCACTTCCTCCCCCTCTTCTTACTCTTCCACAAAGACAAACATTTCACCACTTAATACATTACAAAAAGAAAACTAGTGTGAGGGAGCACTTGGTAACTTTCCTACTGACCTGAATCTATTGGCCACTTCTATCTTCCCTAACCAACCTATGGCAAAAGCTTCACACTTCAACAGGCAGCACTGGTTTTATTATTGAATTCAAGTATTTTGAGGGCATAAAAGAAGGTTTTCTAGTAGTCTGGATTTACATAAAATCATTTCGAAAGACCAACAGGGAGAATAAAAAAATACCTGTTAGGTATTTCCTAATTATAGATTTCTTCTGCACTCCTGTTGTTCAAGCATCTCCTCTCCCCTATGCCTGTCTTTATATCACTCCTCCTTATAGATTATCAAGGAATGCACAAGAGAGACAGAAATCCATACAGCAACCACCAATTAAATCATATTGAATATCTATATACATAAATATGTATATTACATAATTGTATATTTATTCTAGAAAACAAATCTGGGCCAATAAATCCTGAACTTCTTGTCACATATGAGTTACACAAACCAATCAGACAAACCAGGTGGCCAATACAGGTGGGAATGGTGAGGCAGAACAGGCTGCTGTTGAGGAGCTGCCCTTTACAAAGTTACAGAGATTTAGTTACGGATAGGGAAAAAGTAACTGGCACATCTCATATATGCCTTCTTTGTCTCCTGATAGATTGTAACAGATTTGTAAGGTGATTTTCCCCATTAGAATTGGAAGAGGGAGATATATCATTAAACATCCAAAAGAAAAAGCTACCCTTACACAATCATCTTTATCTGTTTACAGTGAAACCACAAAAAAAGCTTAAAACCCACAAAACCATGCCTGCATTTACATGAAGTGAAGTTGGCTACCTTTTTTACTAATCAACTTTAAAGTACAAGCCTAAAGCTATAACAAATTTCCTGAACTTCTACAAGTTTTATGGAAACTGTCACTTTTTAGGGGGGAAAAAAAAAGTTTAGTGTCCACCCTATATTTGAACTATCATCTATATATGGCTTAGATAACTGCCATGTCTGTATTATGAACAGATCACTATGTCTGACAGAGGGAGTAAAAGGCACTTAGCCTGTTGATTGTGCATTCCTTCAGATGATGCACCCTGAGGTGGCAACTAAACATTTTTGAGCCTGTGAATCCTCAAAGACAACACAGTTCTAATGAAATAACCCTCTCCCACAAAAGTCGATAGAATTTTACAATGTTCAAACTGTTTCTTCAAACCTTAGACACCTGAGAATAAATTTAACTCAAACAAGCATTAATTACTTAAAAGCTAACCTAAAATAAATACTTTAAAGCATTTCTGCTTACCTATAATAATAAAGCAGCTTAAAAAAAAACAAAACAAACCACAAACTGTTTTTCTATTCTGCCAGCACAAGAAAACTTCAGTTTTACAAGAATTCTGAAAAAGTAAATGTAATAACAACATAAAAGATGCCTTTATTACTCAAACAACCCAAGTATGCGTGCAAAGAATGGCAAGAAAGTTATGTGACATCTTGAGAAACAGAAAACTCTTCCAAATTTTATTGGAAGTTGAAGTGTTACCAAAACTGGTCTTTTAAATTTGAAAGCAACTTACCACAATCATTTCAGATGGCTCTAAAACAATGCATTCACAGCCACGCCTGAAGCTTCCTGCAGAACGCTTGCCAAAACTGAAGAACAAAAATACTTCGGTGAGAACCACAGTGAGAGCTATAACAAAATCCATAAGCACATTTACATCTTCTCCAGATACTGTAAAGCATAGAAAAAATGTAGATACCACTGCACGATACAAGTTTCATACATATGTCTTTTGATAAGTAACAGGACACCAACAGCTGTGCATTTTGTATTTACATATTGTATTTACATACTAAATAATTCCATTAACACTAAAACAAGTGTCAATCGAGTGCTGTCTACTGAAGGTAGAACTACATTACAGAGTTTGATCTAGGATCTACTGACATTACAGTATAAAGTTATGTAAACTACCTGCATTTCTATGAAGAGACCTAACTAGCATAGCAGGGAACGAATGAAAAGGCTGACCAACTTCAATTAGCTCTTTTACTTAAAATAAATTAATAATATAAGGAAGCTGAATAGAAGAGTATTCCCAAATTGAAGAGATAAGGACAAGACTGTTCTTCCTTTCATGTCACATTCCCATCTCAGTGTAATAATTAAACATGATACTCTTTTGCTTCCTGCAGGATAAAACAGAGTTATTTCAGTTTCAGTTTCTGAAGTGCTCTGCCTGTGTGAAATGAATGTGTGTGTCTGCAGGCTTCACTGATGAGAATCCTCAAAATGCAGCAGTAAAGGTGGATGCAGAGAACTAGTACATAATTCAGTGAAATACAAGACCTTAATGGTTAGATTCTTAATCATATGCCATCAGAGTGGAAGAAAAGACAACCAGCCAACGTTTGTTTCTGGGATGTGTGCTTCCCCCTCCATGCAGTTCATATTTAAGCTTGTGAGTTCAATGCCAGACCTTCCCAATCCCAGACAGGAAGGCAGGACAGATGACAGTGTGGCTGGAACTTGAGGACCCCTCTTGTAGAAAGAGCCAATATAACTACTTACCCTTCCCCTTCTTCAACACAGCCCTGCACCAGGCATGTGACACCTTCCTATCTGAAGTTCAATGACAGCAGCTATTAAATGAGTTTACCAAAAAAACCCAGTATCCATAAAATTGTCAAATCTGAATTGTAACCAATCTTCTAATGCACAGTCATGGTGACACTCTTAAGCTACGATGTGTGTGAAAAGTAACTAAGTTTTATTTCACAAGAAGCAAACTGAAGATGTTCATATACCATTTACAATGGTATATCTAGACAGTTTATACTATCACACAAAAGTCGATAGAATTTTACAATGTTCAAACTGTTTCTTCAAACCTTTATAGTATTTTCCTATCCTGCCTGGCAATTAGTAGAAATAAACAATTTAACTTGTCAAGAGATTAGCCTTTGGGTTAGCAACAGCACATTTATAGCTCAAAAAGGAGGCAGACAGTTATTGAGAAGAAATGCCAGCTGTGCTTATTCATCAAAATAATACTCGTATTTAGTGGTACATGGGACTTCAACAATACAAAAAATTGTCCAGCATACTAAGCGTCTTGAAAAGGAATGTTCAATAAAGTCAAGAGAATGCATTTTTTTCAAGAGGCAAACACATGCTTCCTCCTATAGTCCAGCAAAAAAAAAAAACCCAACAAAACACAGGGTGCTTTACTCTACAATGCCATCTTGCATTTTAGACAATTTCAACTACTCTTAAAGATACCAGAAAATAAAGCCATTATTCATTACTGTTGCAAAAGCGTCAAACTTAATTTCTTGGTCATTAACCTGATTCATAGTTTTTTTCTTATAAAAAATATTTTAAAAAATTTGAAAAAGGACACAAAGTTATTCTTTAAAAAAAAAGGAGAGAGTAAATCAACTCAGAGATCGAAAAACAACAATGCAAAAATGGTGATTAGGAAGACAGCTTATTTGATATTCTAATTGAAAACAAACAGAAATATTCCCTTTCTTCTTGCCAATCCTTGCCTGCTTTGTAACCATTGGTTTAGGTCTAGAATACACTATTCCTGGATTTTTTGCCAGCCCATTTTCTGGCCTCACAGCAAACACTAATTTCAACAGAAAAAGCAAGTACACTTTTCCACTCCCTATTTCTTCTTCCTCTATTGCTGTCTGTAAGTATCAAATTTGAACTTCTGCCCGTTGCTAATCACTGCTGACATGCAAAAGTTTCAAGCTTTAGCAAACACAGTAAGAAGAAAAAGCTGTGTTTTGGATGTGCTTTTCTATTCTTCAATAACTTGTTTGGATTTTACTCTTCAGCACAAGGAAACAGGTAGTCAAGATATTCCAACTGAAGACATGCATTGAATTACTATAAAGAAAATTCCTTCTTTCTGTTCCCAGTAACACACTGGTTCTTGCGGTAAATAACCACATCATTGCTGTCCTGCTTATATTCCTATGGGGGCACAAAATTTATCAGAGAAAACAGTTCCTGACTCGTATCTCTTATCTTTGACCAAAGATCAGAAAGCACTTCAAGCTGCAAACAAACTGTTGTTTTTGTGAAGTATTGTAGGCAAGAAGAAAAGCAAATCAAAGCAGAAGAAAGTAAAATGACCTTTCAAGTGCCACAGCTCCCTTCTCAGATATGCCCCAACAGCTAAACCTCCTGACTTCCAGCTGATAGTTCATGATCAGTGAGGAATTCACATAACCAGTAAAAATTAAGAGAGTTTCCTGTGGTTGTCCACTACATCTGGACACTTCAGAAGTAGTCAGTTTTGACTGTGGTAGAACATCCATCACAGTATTGCATACTATCTGTTGCTGAACCACACTTTGGTACCTACATACAGCCACACAAATACCTGTTGACATGCAATTTAGAGAACCAACTGGGAGCCCGCTGTTTCAGTTCAGAATACTGATACCAAAGTCAGTAGGTTTTACCAGAATTAATTTCTCAGAGCTTCACACAAGAGCAAAAAGCAAAGACCAACAAAAAAGGTCTTCAGTAACACTCTCCTTTACCTGAAATCCCAGCTGCAGTAACTAGCCACTAGATGGGTAGAATGATGCCACCAAACATACTTGAGTAACTTGTTCTCAGTTAAGACATTAGTAAGCAGTAAAAAGAAGCAAATACCCAAGACCTAGTACAGTCTGTTTACAGAGCTGATCAAAAAGCCAAAGATGTAAAGTCTTCTATAACATAGTAGGAGAGGACCTTCATGCACGGGACCTCATGCAGACATGCAACCTGCTGTGAGTGGTACTAGGTATCACACAGAAACAACAGCAGCAAATGAAGTTTCTGTGGAAGGGCTTCATATTATCAGCTCTGTCGCAGTCGCTTTTGCTAGACACTGCTCTTTCCAAATTTTGATGCCAAACTTCCCACAGAATATGTGCTTGACTACCCCAATTTATCACAAAACACACAGTCTACATGAGCACTGTTTAAAGTAAAATGTACAGAGACTTTATTAGCAGGTAGCACTGGACTAGGGATCTGATAAATTTATTCCTTCCCTTACTGTAGCTTGAAATAAGTCTCTGGATATATGATTTCATGGAACTTAAGGTTAAACCCCATTTTTGTTTTTAAAATGCACTAGATAATTTTACATAATATACACGTCACAATTAGTTGTATCATATCATTCCTTAATAATTTCTACCAAATTTTGTTTATATACAAGACAAAAATTTCTCTTCCTACCTAAGCCTTATTAATTTCAGCTCCTCAAAATAGCTCATTTACAGTTACAAAGTCAGTGATACACACCTGAGAGAACTCCAACTTTACAACTATTTTCTCTAAGCTTGTGACACGCATGAGAGAATTTCACCAAGGGAAGCTCAGGCAGTATAAAGTTATCTTCACAATGGTGGCTCTCAATATGAGATATAAAGGTTGTAACAGTAATTTAGATAGCTAGAAGGTTGTCTGGTTAGGACATTGCTGCCTCACCTAAATTCCCCAAAGAATCTTGTTCTGTGGTAGCTTTTCTAACACTTTTTTTTCTCCTGCTACCAGATAAACTCAGACTTGAGGTTCCCTCAATATTAAACTTCACAGATGCTCTCCTCAGTACCTGTCCTAGAAGCAATTTCACTTCTGGAGTCCTTTTCTATCAGAGTTACTTTTATTCCACATAAAGCTACTGAACTCATGATGTGAATATAAACCTACTTATATAAAAAAAAAAAAAGTATCTTTAAAGTTACACAAAATGATTGAGTTGCAAGAATCCACTTTACAGTAACAATTTTAAAAGCAGATGATAAAAAAAAAAAATGGTTAACTCTTAGAAGATTAGATATTCTTCCCAAGCAACTACTCCCTAACTATACTTCTTCCTGCAGCACTTGATAGAAGTCTAATTTCCCATTTGACCATGTAAAAGAATTATTTCCAAATAAATTCATTAGTACTGAAAAAAAACTTTTGTTCAACATATGCATTAAAATTGGTTATTTTAATCCATTTAAGTAATTTACAACTTCATTTCCATTCCAGTGCATTTTAAAATTGATTTTACACTGACTGTAGGTAACAGTTTCCTCCTCTGTAAATGTACCTTACTACATACATATCTCATACTTAAAACATAAACATACTTAAAACATAAACAGTTGGCTAAAGAACAGATGTATTACAATTTACAATACGCTGGTTAATAGATGATGAGTTTTAAATGAAAGCTAAGGGTTTTCATGTTTCCCAAGTTTACACTTTCAGTTTTCAGTAAAAAAAATAATTTACAATTATAAAACTACAATTAATGCAAATCTTTCAGTGGCTGAGAGATGCAAAAATGAGACTAAGACCACTGTCTGCATTTATTTCCCTTCAAATTTTTTATATTTATTAATAAAACAAAACAACAAAGTACCTCAATTAAATGAAACACATAAAGATACAAGCAACACATTATTTTTTACAAGCACTTACACATAAAGAGAGCCAAAAACTTCAAGGTCTTGGGGGTGACTCGTTTTATCATCATGATACTGGAGAACAACAGTTTTCTCCAGACATGACCCATCCAATTCCCCAGGTCCCCTGACATGCTGGTACACACACACAGCTCACTGGAAAGGTGGCAGCTACTGAAAGAGAGTACACTTCCCTATCAGCATTCAGCCCTCTCCCCTACCCCTGAGCCTCCAAATTCCTAATTTCACATCAGCCCATCTCCCAAATGGAAAGTTTTATCTCTGCATATACGTGTATTCTTCAAAAGCCATGCAGAACCTGAAGGAAACTCCACTGACAACAAGCACCAAGACAAGCTTTTTCAGTGAGAAGCCTTTTTCTTCCTTCCTCTTAATGATCAAAGATCACTCAGGGAATCCAATTTCACTAGCAACAACTAATTGTCAAAAAAAGACACAGAAAAATCTGGGTTTTCCTCTGTAATGTAATCTTAACCTTTATTTCTTTTGATATTCACCACCTTGCATTAGCTTAACATCATAATTAATCCATGTATGAATTACAAGCCTTAGTAAAACTACACTAAAACTCACAGAGAAAGCTCCACAAGATATGGTCACCTGTATGGCACACATTCTTCAGCATATTTTTAAGTGCAAAATACCATTAGAGTTTCTTGCGTCTGTAAATACTTGGAATGAAGCTGCTGGTTTAGAATAAAGTCTATTTAATTGGCATTTCCACTATACTCAAAAGCATATTCCATTTAGACATGTTCTAACGCAAGGGAAAATGCAAGTAGCACATTTTCTTTTTTTCACAAGTTCTTAGAATTTTTCCATGACACATTTATGCAAGGAAATAAATTCCATATAAATTCATGATAACAACAGCTCTTAAGTTATATAGCCCCATACGTCCAAACTCTTTTTGTACATACAGGAGAATCACAGAAAACTACAAAATTAAAATACAGAGGTATCGCATTAAGCACGTTTAAGTATTTGAAGTTATGTAAGCCAGAGTCTTCATTTGCTTCTACTTGGCACCCACTCTGGAAATGCTATTACCACCACCACTGTTTATATTCAAGTGCTCTCTACTGTGTTTCCCATCTTCCCTCTACCCTCCATTTCTCAAACTGGGAGCACAGAGGAGCCACCATTCCCCTGGATGGTTTATTTGCTGCACTTCCTGCCTGCATGTGCTGCATGATGTTGCTTCCTCATAGCAGCACCATGACCTTAGCCATGACCAGCAGCTGCTTCCCATCACCACATCAATTATTCTCGGATTATACAGAAGCAAACACGTGCAGAACGTCTGGTCTCTGATAAATGCCAAAGTCAAATCGTGATGTAATAACATTTAACTTGCAAAAATGTCAAAATGCATTAGATTGACTTCTAAAGCAAACTAGTCTCACTGGGTTCCTGAATGAAGTAATATAGAGTGGTGTTTAGTAGATATCTAGATGGAGGAAAAATGGGGACTATTTTCTATCTGCAACTTATGTAGATAGGCATTCAGTCAAGTTCTTCTGACTGCATATTTTTTTATTATAAAACAACATTTTTTGGTTTGGTACATCCAGATTAGAATTAGATACATCAGTCCATCTTAATGGCTTATTTTAATCAAGCTAGATTTAGCTGGGTTTCACATGAAGGTGCTGTGAAACCCGGACTGTTCCTCCACCCAACTCATCCTTGCCAGAGACAAAAGCAAGCAACTTACAATTTACAAGTGTGTCTACATGCACAAGACATCCCTAGGGAAATGCTTAAGTGTTCTGATGAAAACTAAATTTGGCATGGCCATTTTCTGACCCCTCAGAAAAAAAAAAGACAGAGACCTTCATGCATGCAGAACCGCTCTGATGTGAACAGCCCTTTCCTGGGAATGATGCAAGGAGGGAAGGTAGCAGCGGGTTTCCCCATGCTTAAAGCTGCATACTGGAAGCTCTGTGAAAGCAGGTGGTTTTCAACTAAAAGACAGAGGATTGTTATCAGACAATCTGATCTTCTGTATAATACAGGCTGACTTTTCTGATTCTCATTTAAATTAGTGCCTGCCTTTTAGGAAAAAATAAGCAAATAGGCAAGTGAAGTCCAAGCTGCTTTTGACTTGCACTAAATACTGTTTAATTAAAAGGGGGCAGTCATCAGCATATCAAAATCATCAGTGGATTCACATTTTTCTTTTAACTTATTTAATTCTTACAATGTTATTACATTTATAACATTTAAATTTTTTTCAGCAAGACCAGGCCATTTCTGCTTTAACAGAAATGCTTTTCATTTGGAAGGAAAACTGAGATGCTGGCAACTCGAATATGAGTTGAAGCTCTATTTGTGGACCTGTCACCGTATGCAAATTCTGGAGACATGAGCTCAGTACATACCACAGATAAGGATCATTAGACTTACCCAGTGTCATATGATAGCTTAAATGTTTACAGTCACAGATCCAACAGCTCATGTGTCAGGGAAGGGACTCACTTGCAACATCACAGCTAAGTATGTCCCACAATACTTGGCTCAGGAGCATGTGCGTGGGGGTGTTTCACAAGGGGAAAAAAGAGCCTCAACCACTGCTACAGCTCCTCGCTTGACCTGGGACTCAAACTACCTGTTGCTTGGGGGGGAAGGAATCATGGTGTCAAGGACAATAACCCTGGTGCTGCAGCAGGAGGGTGTAAAGGCAGGAACAACTCAGCAAGCCTGACGACTAACCAGTGCCTGTGAAGGACACTGAAATTACAGGACAAGCACTTTTATAGTATATTAATGCTTTAATCCCTGCTAAAAATGTGTGAAAATTAGTTTGAACTCCTGCTGAAAGCTTTAGTAAACTCCTTCAGTATTTTGAAGATGTTTAGTTAGCATCCTTACAGATGACACACTACAGTACTTGATCTATGTAATACTCATAGGGATTTCTTTATTTCTTATTTCTTACGCAAATACAACCCAGATCAGGGGATGAATTAATCTTGTAATTTATAGCTGAGTACTGAAAGTACTTCAAAGAAGTGCCTTGAAAAACCCACAGTGAATGATTTGAAATTAGCTAGATTCTGGAGGTTTGCTTCCCTAGAAAGACCTTTCAGTCAACCCATGAAGCACATGCCTCATGGGCTTCACACAGCTTTTTCTTTTAGCACAGACTACCATTTTGAAAAGGTGGTTAATTTTAAAATTTTACCTAGTTACAAACCTGAGTATGGTAACAAGTTTGACTAAGTAAAAAAAAAAAACCCTAAATTACTAAAATTACTAAATTTAGTAATGTTTCAATTTGTTGTTTTTCACTTTAGCTTTTCAAAACGTTACTGTAAAGCTGAAGTTTATCTGAAAAATAGTTAAAAACCGGACCTGACAAAATGCTGTAAAGACTAACAAATTGTGTTTCAAATTGACTAGAATACCAGTTAGGCTTCTTTATGACCCTTTCCTAAATACCAAACAAGAAAAATGGGTTTAAGAAATTATCCTGTGAAATTCAAGATCTGTATTTATAAACTATGTAGACAAATACATAGATAAACAAAATTGGAATGTAGTAGTAGTGGCAACAACAAAATTTTAGCTTGTTGCACCAGCTCAACTTTGCAATGTCTCCGGTATGGAAAGCTAGAAGGCATCAGAGCAGCTGACTGGAAAGATCTTTATTTGAAAAAAAGTTAACCTTATTTTATTCTTAAATTAGAAGTTCTCGTATTATTTTATCGTGGAAAACATTCAAAGATGAAAGTTCTTTTCCTAACCTCTTTTTTTTTATTATTTCTTTTTAAAAAATAATGTATTTTAGTAAATGGCTTTCATAGAGACAGCTTTGCTTATGCTTCATCTTAATGACGTCTGCGTTGCTATGGAGATAACTATGACATCAAAAGATCTACATAATGGTCTCAAAGAACAAGAAGTAGTCGGAAAACATTACTTAAGAGACAAGACCTTGAGTGAACACAGTTTGGCTTATTAACATTCATGAAATTCAATAAAACAGAGGAGTATTTTTCCAACTTCATACAAAGCTGTTAGAAGTTAGATCTTAAATTATGACTTTTTTTTTTTAACCTGGAAAAATACATAGTAAGCTTTTTAATGTCCCCCTATATAATTTCATAATTAAAGTACTAGAATTTTTCATTTTTTTTTTTAATAAAAAGATGAAAAAATTTCACATGAAATCTAGGTTTTTAATAGTAAAATAAGACCATAAATATTGACATTTTCCACTACGAGTTCGTATGTCTGACTCACTCAATACAACTGATTTGTTCACCTGGAGGGCTAAACACATGACCTCAATAACTAGTTTTCATAAATCTTATTAGTACAATTCAGATGTATTCAAGATATCTTTGTAATAAGTGCCCTATAACTGTAAATGAATAAACAAACTAAGCCAGAGTAAAAATATTGACAATTTTGTTTTAGCTATTTAGATTATAATCTGAAAATAAATTATCCCTTACTCAACATATTTATACTACATCTAGTGTCCCTGGATTTCTTTTTTAGAAACACTTGAAAATTTTATCACCATCTGAAAGAAAGGTCTCACATTTTAAAGTGTTCTACAGTATGGAAAAACGTTTTGTAAAAATGAAAACTATTTGTAGAAGAATAGTGAAAGCATGTTAATAATTAAAAAAAAAATTATTTTAATTCCTTCCACTTTTCCACAAGCCTGCAAATAATTAAGAAAGAAAAAGTCATTACTTCAGTTTACAAAGGCCGTCATTCAACAGAAAATAGAAGTTTGTCTCACTTGAGAGACAGGTGAGCTAAAGAAAAGGCTCTTCCCCACATAGCCCACAAACATAAATGCAGGGACAGCTATCCCATAACACTAGTTGGTCAACAGTAATAGATCATCTCCAATTTCAGGATGTAAAAGGGACCTGTCTAGTTAATATTTGTTGCTCCCTAGGTTGTGAAACCTTCACCACTCTGCAGAAAATAGGCTTTTCCCCAGCATATCACACCTAAACCAGCACTGTCACCTTCTGGCTCTGCAGTGCACTCCGTCCCCTCTTCTCCACATGGGTGTCACTTCTCCCTCTTTGGTATTCTTAATGTTATTCTTGCATATAGTTCATTTTGTTGTAAGCAAAGACCAGATGATTTCTCAGTTCATTACACTTCTATAACGCCCAGAGACCCCGAGAGCATGGTCTTCCTTTTGCTCTCAGCAGGAATCTCATCCTCAAGTGTTCTGAAGGGTTTTTGATGTATCGCAGGTTTGTACTAAAACTCAAAACCTTACATATTAGTAAATTGAATGAGAAGGAAACTTAAATGAGAACGGATTGCAGAACAGGTCATCTCACCAGCTGCAATATCAACTGTGAAAAAGCACCAGTTTTCTTCTCATAGGTATCTGTAATTTGCAGTGTAAGCTAGGAGTGAATACACATGGTAAAACAGGTCGCACACCTGAATAACCACATACTTTATTTTCCTCTCTTTAACTTCTCAGAGATCTCTTTTTTTTTTCCTATATCCCTATTTGTATGCAAGTAATTTATTTTCACTTCAGCAACAGATTTAGATATTAAAATCAAACCAAACATTTTACAAACAAGACTAGTGTAAGTGAGCACTGGTGAAATTAAATGGTTCACATAATTCTAATGTATGCAAGAACCGTAAAATCAAAAGCAAAGATGAGCAATGCTGCAATGATTGATTAGATGTTGCTCTCAATTACTTAACATTGTGACATGCTCCATGAGAAACCCTAATGCTGATGGTAGAAAGGGGTGTCTAACCAATGAGACACAAAATAAGCTGAAGAGAAGAGTCAGCAATAAAAGCCACACTGTTTCAAGGCCTGGTAGTGTTGCAGTGCATTTTAGACACCAGGTATCAACTAAGAAGCACCAACATTTTTCAATAAGGAGAATATGTCAACATCCTCAGGAAGAAGTTTTCAGTGGAACGAATGCTTTTCCCATCCATCCAAGAAAGCACTCTAAAATATTGCCCCAAAGAAAAAAAAACACAACTTAGACACATCTTTTAAACATCAAAGAGCCATAATTTTAACTCCAACTTTCTAACATTTAAAAAAATGGGATATGAGAGTTGGTATCATTCACAGATGCCAAATTCCTCTATCAGCTGCTTTCAAGGAGAGAATCCTTTCTTGTGTTTTCTTTTTTCTAAACAATTATCCCCGATGAATGTAATTAAATCCCTCTGCTTTGTTTTTTTTCTTTGTCTCTTTCATTTGCTTTTGTCTATTAAGATACATTAATGCTTACACAGGAAAAAAAAAAAAATCTACTATCCATGTTACCTCAGATTTTGGATCTCCTTAGCATTGGCTACATTCAATATTCATACCACACTGAAAAACTGATTATACTTATTCTATATAGCAAGTGCAAAAACAACTTAAATTTGTTCACAGGTGGGACTTGCCATAAAAACAGTGATTTGGATTTATACTGTTACATGTGAAGGCAAGAGACAGGATGTCTGGGGGAGTTTTACTGATCTTTAAACAAGCAACAACAATGAATGGGTAGTCATATAGTATGGGCATACTGTGAAATTCATAACCTTGTAGACAGTGGTTATCTCTGGGAACAGGACAACAGGACATCTCGAGGCACCTGAGCATGCTGAACAGACAAGAACTGGTTTTGTGGCAAGAATAAGAATTTAGCCTTTAGGTCACTAGAAGAGCACAGTGATGAAGAAGAGAAGATGAAGTAAATGACCACCAGAGGTCATGAAAGATCATCGAAGGGAGAAAAGACCCTAACCCTAATTTTATTAGGCATGCTCTGACTCTGTAAATGAATTCCAGGAATTCATTAGCATAAGACTCCCTTTCTAAGAAATATAATGAATCTGTATGTTTAGTCTGCATATAAACTCTGTACCCAGCTTGCAACAAGACGCACATTTGGAGGAGTGATCCCCTGTGCGTCCAGCACCCCAAAATAAAGAATGCCTGCTTAATAACTTCAGTTATTGAGTTTTTCACTGCGTCACATGCTTTGTTTCTATGCTCCATGTAACTAATTCTGAAGTGTAACTTTGTCATTAAAATAGATACATTTAACTTTTTAATATTTTTACATGCAGTTTCAATGGGGAAGATAAACACCATTGACCTGAATAAAGCACCTAAGAAAACATGAGAAAAGACTGCTGAAAAAAAAAAAGTGTAGAGCAACAGTAGCAGGAAATGTCATCTTACCTTACGATTACCACATGTGAAATAATGAAAAATTGGACCAGAACAAGGACTTTTGAATCTACAAGCTTTACACCATCAATTAATGGTGTCTCACCTAAAGGAAGTGTATGAAGTTGCTCTGAACATTCCACCAATACACTTGGGCATCAGCAGGCGATTCAGACCATCTCAAACACATCATCAGGTCTTTCACATGGAAAGACAGAAGTCAGTCACTCCAGGTTATACACCTAGAAACTACTACAAGTCTTGCATTTGTGAGGGCTTCTGAAGTTGGCTTTTCTCCAGCGATGAGCATGTCCATCCCTGAAAACCTCCTCACCTTAAGAGAAATCACAGAATGGTAGAATGGTTTGAGTTGGAATGGACCTTAAAGATGATCTAGTCCAACTCCCAACAGTCATGCTTTTCCAAAGTCTTGTCCCCTGTCTAGCAACAGCTCCCAGAGACACTTGCCTTTTGCAATTCAAGGCCCTTAACTCTCACCACTGAATGACATTAATGGAGCAAGTTCAATGGAGCTTGTCCAATCACCAATACACAACTTTATTTTTCCTCTACCTGATATGCAACGTTGATTCAGACCCTGTTCTCAGACATCTACTCTTGCAAAAGCCAGGTATGTTTTTCAGAAACATTCAAGCTCACTTGAAAGTTATTCAGGTCATTTGACACTTTCTGCTTCATTGTTACCTTCACATCTCATTACAAACTTGGAAGAAAGCCTGGTAGCAGTAGGAACACTACACATTAGTTTTCTATTTTTATTTTCAAAAGATGCCAGCATCGTAGATTAAGTCCCTTAAAATTTTATCAGCTGTGCAAGAATGGAATTCCAGCAGCAACGAAGTAATTGTTTTGACAGGACCAATGCCAGACACACCACCCAATCTCACCATTTAGGAACCGTGTTCTCTTCTCTTTTCCAACACCTCAGATACTGTCAGTACACTTGGAAGATGACCAATTTCAAACCTCAATGAACTCTTAAATTATTCATCACAAGAGGAGATGGGTGGGATAAAGCACAATGTATGCACTATAAAGCTCATTTAGCTGTAAAAATAATCTTAAGTATTCAGAATGAAAAAAAGACTGTACACCAATTTCTGCAAACAGCAAGGACAGTTTCAGATGACGTTACTGGTAGAACTAGCATATGCTCTACATCCCAAACTTTGCTGTAACGAGCAGGTGACATGACAACACTCACTTAATTTCTGGCTCCGTTAATTAAGCTACAGCCACAGCTGACTGTGACTGTGTCTAAGTCAGAAAGCCAGATTCAAAGAGCTTGAGAACCTCCCTGCATGCCCTCCCTGCCAGCCAGCCCCCGTGCCAGCTCCTGCTCCTCTAGCACTTCCCAAGGAAGAAGGCAATGCCCTGCATCAGAAGGCTCCAGGCTTCACTCGTAACACTTGCCATGATAGCAACAGGAGATAAACAGATTCAAGGACAGATCAGGCACAATAAAATGTTCCCTCCTATAAGTAGCCTTTTATTTTCTCCTGAGTTTGAGTTTCAAGTAGTAAGCACAGTCACATGCACTGTAATAGTCCAATTCTGTGCTTGGAGGTAACAGTAAACATCTCCATCCCAAAGGACATACACAGTCTTTTGGGTAGATGCAGATGGTACAAAGCAATCAGCATTGCTTTCTCACTGTATATTTGTGAATAACTCACAGCAGACATATACTCTGTCATAAACGCACTAACATCTCCACTACTACTTCCCCCTTCTTTCTGCATCCTCAGCCTTTCCTAGATTAAACTGTGAGATCACGCTCCTTCATGCTTCAGCTGATGGACTGAGATGCTGAACCAAGGCATTCAAACCAGACAGAAGATAGAACTAGAGGTCAGCTCACAACAATACCATACTCTACACCTTCCCACCAGCCCTCAGAGATCATCACAAGCGTGGCTTCAGAACAGTGCTAGCTGGATACAGAAATGAAGAAGCAACAAACAGGTCATGGGAAAAACCAGACAGCAACTAGTAACAAGAAAAAAAAGTGTTATATTAATGAGTGAGCATTCTGAGGGCAAAATAAATCCAAAGCACAAGTTTTCAAGTAATTTCTTAAATAGACTTAAAACCGTAACCTGGAGAGTTACTTTTCTTTACAAATATCCAAGGTATGGTCTTCATTTTTCCATCGTGACAGTCTAAATCCTTAGCCATAAGCAAAACAAAATACCAGGGAGAAGCTCAAACTCATGACAGCTCTTAACTCCCTCTGAAGCTTAAATAACTAAACCAGCAGCTCCCAAAAGAACAACCCTGGGCTCCCCTCAGGAGGTTTTGTTCTAAAACCCTTGGTTTCCTGCTCAGGGAAAAAAAAATATCCCGTTTTAGTCAAATTAAAAATTCATCTTAGTTTAAATATTTGTGCATATTGGTCACTCTCAGTTAAAACACCAGTTTCATTCTGTTTTCTTATAAGTTTGAACCAGCAATAATTATTATTAATAAACACTAAACTGCAAAAAACATTAGGGTCATATATTGAGAGAAGGACTTTATCGCTGATATTAAAGCTATCAGCATAACTTCATTCACCAAAAAGACTGATCAAAACCAGTTTTCCATTCAAAATATAGATGTATCATCATCACAAAATGTTAGGAGTTGGGAGTCCAACCCCGCTGCCAAAGCAGGATCACCAAGGGCATGTCACACAGGAATGCATTCAGGTGGGTTTTGAAAGTCTCTAGAGAAGGAGACTCCACAACCTCTCTAGGCAGCTTGTTCCAGTGCTCCGTTACCTTCCCAGTAAAGAAGTTCCTCCTCATGTTGAGATGGAACCTTCTATGCTCAAGTTTATACCCCTTGTTCCTTGTCCTATTGCTGGGCACTAAAGAAAAGAGATTGGCCCTTTCCATTTGACATCCACCCCTCAGATATTTAAGGACATTAAGAAGGTCCCCTCTCAAGTCTTCTCCTCTCAAGACTAAACAGCCCCACTTCCCTCAGTCTTTCTTCATAGGGGAGATGCTCAAGTCCCTTAATCATCCTTGTAGCTCTCCATTGGACTCTTTCCAGTAGATCCCCATCTCTCAAACGGGGGAGCTCAATACTGGACACTGCATTCCAGGTGTGGTCTAACTAGGGTAGAGTAGAGGAGGAGGAGAACCTCCCAAGACCTCCTGAACACAATTTTCTTAATGCACCCCAGGATGCCATTGGCCTTTCTGGCCACGAGGGCACATTGCTGTCCCACAGATAACTTGCTATCCTCTAGGACTCCAAGGCCTTTCTCCGTGGTGCTGCTTTCCAGCAGGGCGACCCCTAACCTGTACCATTGCCTGGTGTCATTCCTCCCCAGATGCAGGACTCTGCACTTGTCCTTACTGAACCTCATGAGGTTCACCTTTGCTCACCTCTCCAGCCTGTCCAGATCCCATTGGATAGCACCACAGCCTTCTGGTGTGTCAGCCACCCCTCCCAGTTTCATATCCTCAGAGAACTTGCTGAGGGTACACTCTATCCCATTGTCCAGGTCGATGATGAAGATATTGAACAAAACTGGAGGCAGTACTGATCCCTGGGGAACACCACTGGCCACAGGCCTCCAACTTGACTCTGCACCGCTGATCACAACCCTCTGAACTCTGGTTGTTGAGCCAGTATTCAAATCCAGCTCACTGATCAATTGTGTATGCCACATTTCTGGAGTTTTTCTATGAGGATGTTACAGGAGACAGTAACAAAAGCCTTACTTAAGTCAAGGTAAATGACATCTGCTGTTCCCCCTTCATCTACCCATTTGGTCATGGCTTCGTGAAAGGCTATCAGATTAGTCAAGCAGGATTTCCCTATGGTAAATCTATGTTGGCTACTCCCGATAACCTCCTTTTCCTCCTTGTGGTTAGAGGTGGCCTCCAGAATGAGCTGCTCCATCACCTTTCCAGGGATGGAGGTGAGGTTGACCCATCTGTAGTTGCCTGGGTCTTCCCTCTTGTAGTTTTTGAAGACTGGAGTGACAGTGGCTTTCTTCCAATCATCAGGCACCCCTCCTGTTCTCCATGATTTTTCAAAACTGATGGAGAGCGGCTCACCAACAGTATCAGCTAACTCAGCACACGTGGGTGCTCCCCCATCAGGGCCTATGGATTTCTGTGTTAAGGTACCACTTAAGATGTATGTAAACCACACCAGACAGCATGTCCCAGGAAACATAAAAATTAGGAAGTTTCAGGATGCATAAGGCCATATAAATGCATGTACACAGCCAAGAGTTCTGCTCCAGCACTACTTCACTCACATGCACGACCTATCAAATAAAAAACAAACAAAACCCAACCTAAAATTCCTAACAAATTTTCTTCTGAGAGAGGTTATTTCATTAAGTTCATCAGGACATGCTTGGACAAGGACAAAGCAATTCTGCACAAATTGTTTGAGTTTTATTATTGCTTTAGACACATTCAAAACAAGTTCATCATTTCTTCAGTGGCTCTCCAGTAGAATTTGGTAACCCATTCCATTTTTTAAGATGTTTTAGTATAGGAAAGACCATAGGGCTAGATCATCAATATTTAAATAGATACATCCCTTTCAGTTTTGAAGGGGGAAAAAAAATAGATGTTCTCTCAACTTCAAAACTTAATCTTTTAATTACAGGAAAAAGTTTAAATAATTTCTCTCCTATGTAAAATTTGTCAACTTGCTGAAGTGAGAGCAGGTCTACATTACCATATGAAGCAGTGAAGTGAGAACTGATTGGGTGTGGCAGTAAGGAAGAAAAAGAAGAGGCTACAGCAAGGAAAGGGTGCAGATGAGCAAGTAGTTAAAGACAAGTGCAACGCTAGGTTTGCACGTGGCAAGTTGGCATCACAGCACACACAAGCAGCACAGTGCACACCACCCAGACCATCTTGGAAGAATTCTAGGAGAAAGAGAAAAAACAAACACAAACAAACAAGCACCAGAGTCTACCAGCCTAAAAAAAGAGCCTAGCAACTCTGTATTTTGTTGCTGCTAAGAGTTAGTTACATCCTCCAGTCATGGAGGTCATGGGCAAGCATGAGGTTAGCTGTTGAAGAGCTAGGAGATGTTTTCGTAGTGAAGCTCCAAGTCAAATAAGATGAAAGACCACAGCAAAATTTACACTAGAAGCAAAGTCATGGAACAAAAAGCACACAGGGAGTCTGAGCAGCTAAGCAAATGTGATGAGAGCATGGAGGAGACCCAGAGATGCTGTAGGCCATTCTGAAAGATATTTTGAGGGACTGTCACATTACTGTTGTCAGGAACCATGTGAAAACACAGACAAGCTAGGACAACCTTCAGGGAATTCTATTTTCTGATCATTTATTTTCCGGACATCATATACGAACCTAATTCTACCACATGAACTGCTTCAGGGCACAGATGCTCAGGGGAAACAGTGAGGGGACTAAGTGTTAACTTGTGCTAGTTTGGTGATCATGGTGGAAGGAGGGAATTAAGGAATTTTCAGTTTGACTGTAAAATGTGCCTGATGTGTTAAAGAAAAAAAGAGTACAAAAAAATGTTAATAGTAAAATAGCGGGAGGGAAGTCTTCCTCACATTAAGCTGTCAGAATAAATTTCATTGTTGCAATTCAAAGAAGTTAAAAAAAAAAAAAAAAAAAAAAGCAAGATTAAATTTTACTTTATGTCACCAAAAATACAGCAGCTCTAATTGTTCAGGTCAAAATTCTTTGTAACTCTGAATTGCAGATTTTCCCAAAATAACATTAACTGAAGGAAATCAAGCCTTATCTTACGTACACTATTTGCTAGATGATGGCCTGCCATTTGGACAAATACTAGCCAAACTATAATACAGTAGGGAAATAAAAAGTTACTCATACTATTTTCACAAAACAGACAGTTTAGATGTTAAAGTTTCCAAAGCAAGTTACTTGATTTAGGACTTAATGTATTCTAACATCCCGTCTTGAGCAATTTAACTTTTTATTTTGAATTCAAGACTTGTCAAGTAGCTCGTTTGCAAGTAGTCCTACAAGTCAGCCAGTACATTATATAACTTCAGAAAAACTGGCAGCTATGCCACTCCTTTCAAACTATTTCAACTAGCAGATAGTTTTGGTGGGGTTTTTTTAACGACATTTTTCTTCCCTAACTATATACTATCTTCGAGCAAAACCTAGTCATCACTCTCTCTCCCCAGAACATTTTAAATGGCATGTAGCACTAGCAATCAAAGATGTGGAAA
>WTSP01008365.1:0-33065 GCA_025331215.1 Actenoides lindsayi
GGGCCCAGGCGGGGGGAGCAGCCTTGGGGCACCTCTCAGTGTGGCCGGTGGTGCGTTGGGGGACCTCAGGCTGGCTTCAAATGCTGCAGCTGTTGATGAGGGTGAAGCTCCATCCCTGACGGTAACAGCTCAGTGATAAAGCAAAGTTGCTCAATGGGAGGCCTGGTTACGGAGGTGTCAGAGTTCAGTATGCATTGTCTGCTAGGAGGAGTCATTGAAAACTTTGTTTAATGTGCCCAAAGCAAACTTTTTTTCAAGCAGTGTTATCAGGGAAAGCAGTTCTGAGGGGCTGTCAGCTGCTTCATGAAACAATGTGGAGTTTTATCTTTCTCTTCCAGGCTTGGGGGGCACGAGGAGCAGCATATGGTCCTGCCCTGGGGGCAAGCAGTGGGTGGCAGCGCTTTGTACCTGGTTCTGCAGATACACAGGTGCTTCTTTTAACCATGCTCTTTTTAAATAAAGCTGAAATTATGCAGTTGCTGGACAAAAATATGTATTACTTGTACTAAGTAGTTTGACTAATTTGACTCGTAGTTTGAACAGCCTGGTCTAGTGCTAGGTGTCCCTGTCTATGACAGGGGTTTTAGAACTAGATGATCTTTAAGGTCCCCTCCAACCCAAACAATTCTGTGACTCTAGTGAAGCCCAAAGGCAGTAACGTTGACTGACGCTCAGTCTGTTGGCTCCTGTATATACTCTCAAAAATCAAGGACTGTATGCAGTCCCTGCTTTGACTGCACAATAAGACCCTTGTGTGATTGACTTTCATAACTCCTTAAAATCCTATTCTTCCTCTCCCCTTTGATTTTGCTGTTTGGATTAAAAGAGTTTTCTGGATAGCCAGAAGACACTGTACTGTTTTACACTCTATGGATGTGTCAGAGGCAGGCTGAAAACAGAAAATGAATTTTTATCATAAACTTTACATTTGGAAGAAAATGGACCTCATGTTCTTTCGATCATTTCCTTTTCCCACTGGGTCAGTTTTCATTACACGTTTTTTCCAAAGAAACTGTCAAATAGTAGAAAATAGCAATTTCAACAGGATGTTTGACATGTTACTGTGTGCTAGTGAAGCTCAAACTGGTTCTGGATCCTCAGCTGTATGCAAGACCCTCCTCCACGGTTTCTCAAAAGAGTTTTCCCGAAAGTTAAACACAGAGGAATTGACACTGCTGTCTGAGAGCTGACCTCTTGCTGTCAGTGCAGCAGCCCATGGAAGGTACAGGTTTACACATCTCTGAGATCATTGGTCTGGTACCACACGTTCCCAGAGCACTTGCATCGAGTCCATAGGTAATAATATATTTGGGTATTGAGAAGGTGAAGGAACTAAGTTAATAAAAGGAGAAGATATTTTAATAAGAGGAAATACCAAAAATATGTTTAGAAAAGTAAACCGATTTGTTAATGATAGACACTGGAGTGTGGAGAACAGGCACAATAGCGTGGGAACATCATATCCCCAACCTAATATGTTGTGTTTTACTGCAGCCCTTAGATGTGATTTTAGCTGAGAGCGAGTTATTTGTTGTTCTAAATTAATGAAACATTAGTGTAAAAGAGTCATTATTAGATCATCGGTAGAAGTCCCTGATGAGTTTGATCACCTTTTCAAAGCAAGCACCTTTCTGTTTTAGAGAACTTGGTGTTAAATTTCATTTTGTATTTGGCTTTTGTGATGATAAGCTTTGGCATGATCACAAATCGGAACATACACTTTTGGGGAAAAATTAGTCTTGGTAGAACTGACTTTGTTTAAGTGAACGTGCCCTTTAGAATAACATTATCTTCTTGGAAAGAAATGGCTTGAATGTTTAACATCCAAGTGTTCCCACTTCTCTTTATAGTCATTTCTTCATTAATTATTCAGTTGATTTTCTTGCTACAAACATCCCTTCTTGATCTACAAAATGGTAGAATTGTTTGACACAGTCAGAATTGTCCATATCAGAGTGTAGTCAGATGCCTGGGATGAGGTCAGTTTGGCAGACTGATGGGCTGGGTGCAGCTTCGCACTGAGTGTGGATCAGGCAATTTGGAGCAGCACCTTTCCAAAGCTGTACCAACTATAAAGGAAATAAAACCTTTTTACTGTCACAGCATATGTATTGACGCAGGCACAGACTCGGATAGGCACCCACTGTTGTTCTGGTCATCTGCCTGGACTCCTAATTCCTTTGTAGTTGCTGTTTCCCAGAAGAAATTGCCCTGTCTGTTAACTGTGGCTCTGTCCCAAAACTGGGACTTTGTAGTGAGATTTGTGCTGGTTTATACCAAGTGGTCTGCATCATTCTGCCCCTGTCATCAGCACTGTCTAATGGTTCCCATCTCTGCATTATCAGGCAGCTCCACCACTGGTGGGTTCTGTCTCTCCTAACTCAATTTGTCCACCTAAATAGTAGAAACCCAAGATAGGCCGAGAGTGAATCTCTGTGGAGTTGCACTGGAAGCACAAGCATTCCATGACTCCTGGTTGCAGTTGCATTTTGAAACCTATCTAGCTACATTTTCATAATTTAAAAAGTGTTGTATTGATTCTGTGTGATTTTAATTAATGATTTTGTCCCTTGATGCTTCTTTGAGGTTTGCAGAGGAATTACACCCCTGTTAACACACAGAGGTCTCATTGTAAAGACAGAAACTTAACATAGGAGGTCTTGGTTTTCATAAAACTGTACTGATTTGGAGTCATTTTATTATCCATCTTTATTCATCAGTTCCCATAGAAGCTATTTCTTTTAACAGCCACCAGGCTGATCTCAGTCTGAAAGGTGGGTGTTTACTTCTCTAACTGTCCTTTTTGAAAAATCACAGTCACTTCTACTTGCAAATGATCTGATTGTGCTGATGGAAACACCTCCGATAGCTGCTCTCCAGTACGCTTGGGGTTACTGCTAGAGTAGGCCACTTGTGTTCACATCATGGGATGGATATCCTAAAAATATTTGTTTCCTGAGTATTGAACATTTCTACACTTTGTTTTATAATCATCTAGTGGCCTTAGTGGGTTTTACTTCTCCATCTCGATGTACACCAAAAAGATCTTTTGGAAAGTCCTTTTCTGACCAGACAATTAATCTCATGTAATTTTGCCTCCTTCTCGGTTTATACAGTTCATTGTTTAGATTCAGCACCATCCAGTTCCCTTACTGTGGAGTTATTTTACATATTTGTTTTTATTATTACTCTGATTACTTCTCTTTGTCTGAAAATCAAGTTAGGTTTTAGTAACTATTGTTCTCTTCATTGATTTTGGGGGCGTCTACTGAAATGTTCTTATTCAGTCCTTAATTCTCAGTTGTATTTTTCCGTTTGAATTAATAACCTTTGGTTGTTTTCAGTCAAATCAAATATGCATTTTTGGAACACCATCTGCATATATTTCTGATTTGTATGATGCTGGGTTTGCATACAAGCAAACAGGAGCACTTGCACTTGAACAACCGTTAGTTTTTATTTTTATATTCACTTCCCTTTTATCCTGCCAGAGGAGGTATAATTTTGGTGAAGTGCTTTTTACAGTAAGGTCAGTTCCTGCAGCGTTTGAAAGGCAGAGGGACATGTTGCCATGTAAGTAGTCATTTCAAGTTCATGTCTGCAACGTAATAGCTTTTTTTCTGGGCTGTGAAATGCTTTGCTGTGGGTACAAGGTGCTAGCAGGGGGACATGTGGTCTTGAAAAGAAATGTGAGCGTGGTGCTCAGGTGGGATAGCAGGTAATAGAAGTGGGTAGTGTCAGGTGGACATTGATATCAGTCATTGCTAAGCTTGCTCGTTAGACTCTGATTGTGATTTTCTTTGCTATTGTTTACTTGCTTATATAGACTTTAATTTGTTATTTCCCATTTTCCATGTCTGGCTTTGTTATCCATTTCTGGCCCAGGAAAACTGGCAGAGACCAGGACAGAACCATTGGTACTTGACTTTGAATTCTGGTTCTTTGTTCTCTCCTCGTGGAACAGCACTGGTGTCCTCAGTGTTAATTTATTTGTGCTTTTGCAAACACAGATCTAGTGCTGTATCTTTGGAGAGTAGTGTTGATGATAAAGGTATTGGTGAGTTCAGTGCAGGAGCCTGGAGAGGACAGGCTCTAGCAAAGAATCTCTGCAAGTACCGAGGACAATGTGCTGTTTCAGAAGTTACACTGTTGACACGTAGGTTCTTGTCCATCAGGAACCTGGAGGAAGGTTTTTTGTTTGGTCTGGTCTGGAAGAACCCTTGGGGACCACCCTTCTGGTGTGGTTTCCAGAAGAAACACTATGCAAATTCTTTCCATTTGCAGTGTTTGGACTGGCTTGATCGAAAGTTTAGCTTCAGCTCTTAAGGCCACAGCTTTCACAAAAAAAGGAGGGGAGGGGGCTGTAAAACTTTGAGTGCCAGTGCAGCAGTGAGCACCCCATCAGCCTGGCCACTGTCAGTGCTCTCGTTAGCAGCCTGTGCTTGTACAGGCCATGGCAATTAACTCATTTTTGAAGACTAAGGGATGTCAGTCACTTTGATCCCATTCTTTATGTTAAGTTCTGGCCACTGTTGCAGGACTGTCAAGACGACTCCTTTGTTGCTCTTGTTAGTGGAGGAAGTGGGAGAAGGTGCTCCTACCGAGCAAGGTGCCACCCTTCCTGCAGCCACCTGCTCTGCCCGGCACGCAGACTCAGCCTTGCTCCATCTTTCCTGCCCAGTGGAGACAGGTGCTGCAGGCTCAGCACTGGTTCTTCCTGCACCCAGTTAGGAATGCAGCTGCCTGTTGGGCTGTTTCACTGGTGGGGATGGGGGGAGAAGATCTGTCTGCACAGTGGGGTGCTTTGTACTTTCACTACAAGGAAAGGGTATGTATGGAAAAAAACATGCAGGTGACTTTTTGCCTCACTTTCTAGTGTTAAATAATCCCACTTTGCCTGGTATTTCTTGTGAAACCCAGGAAATTGCTCCCAAGGTAGCATGGCACTTTCCTTTCTTGAAGATATAGGGCCAGGTTTTCTGTAAATATGAGTCACTGAGGAGATGGTTTCTACTGGGTACAAGTTGTTGAGGCCTCCCCAGCTTTGATCTGTGCTCTCCAGCCACCATGATGACTATTCTTGGAGACTGCAATGGCAGGAGAAGTGTTCCTGGAGAAGACAGACAGTCTAAAGCGGCGAGCAAGTGGGCCCAGCTGTTGTATGTTTGAGAGCTCAGAGGAGACAGTGTCAAGTGATTGGACTGCTGGTAGAAACCTGCTTCCAGTTGTTAAGAGAAGCTGCTCTGAAAGGTGGGAGGGTAGCAGGTGTCTTACCTGTTAGTTGGTTTTGGTTTTTAAGAAGGGTTCTGTGATTGAACTAAGTAATTACAAGGCAGTAAGTCTTTTATATGTACCTGTTAAACTGGTTGAAAAGATCATCAGGTTATTTGTATTTTGTCTCATCATATATTTTTAACCTGATAGCACCTTTTCAACATGGTAGCCTAGTTTCTGCAGCAGACTGTCTCTCGGTAGTCTAGTGGAGGGGTTTGGATTTGTCAACAATCAGGAGAGAAAGAATGGATTAATGTAGCTTGCTCAGAAATCCTTCGATTTCTGAAAAAATGGAAAAGAGGTAAAAGGTCTGTCATGAATGGTAAGTGATCTGAGGGAGAAAACTGGCTGAGAGATAGCAAAGAGCATCCAAGGGTTCATTCTGAATCCAGCTCAGTGTGTGCCTGGTGGTCCCACTGGGCAGTGATGCAGCTTTGTCAAAGCTCAGTCGAGATCAGAGGTGGTTGGCACAGGCTCTGAGCTGCAGGTAACACAGTAGAGTGTGAACTTCAGCGTGGAGGAGTGTAAAGTAGAGCATGGAGGTGGAAACAGAGATCAATCATATGGAACACCTTAATGATACCAGATACTGAAAGAGCCCTGGGCATCTCTGTTCAGGGAATGTTTGCTGATAAGCAGATGCTTTCAAAATACAGGGAAGAAGCTGATAGGATCTTCGAGGACGGGAAGGAACGTGAACAGTGTAACATCAGCAGCAGTACCAGCAGCCTGTCTGCAGTACTAGTCAATGTGTCTCAGGAAAAGCAGTGGAGAGGGAAGGAGATTCAGGGAATACTGATGGTGATGGGTAGGGACCAGGAAAAAAAGAAAAGACTGGGACTTGTGGTTTAGAGCACAGACACTGGAAAATATGATATGTACAATTCAATAAAATACTGAGTGTTCTAAAGAGGGTGAGTTTGGAGCTTCTGTCCTCCTAGTCTCAAGAGAGGACAGTCAGTGACGTCCAACGGAACCCAACAGAACTGATGAAAGGGAACACTTTCTCCTGGATTGTTCAGTCAGACCAGGGAACTCAGTTCAGCAAATGCAAGATCAAAAGGGTGAGGGTGTGAAACAAAAGGGTGAGGGTTACAATAGTAACTCTGACGGATTTCTGCCAGAATTTGCTCTTGTGCTTCTGCTTTAAAGAAAGTTATCAGGAAACAAAATTAGTCCAGATGGGAAAGGTGAGGATGGACTATTTATAGGATCATAGGATAACTCGGGCTGGAAGTGACCTCAGGAGGTCTCTTGTCCAAAGTCCTGCTCCAAGCAGGGTCAGCTGTGAGGTCAGACCAGGTTCCTCAGGCTTTCTCCAGTTGGTCTGACCTGCTCTGCCTTCTGAAGGGTTCTGAGCTGTTTGGGCAGCAGTGTGTGGTGCTGCTCGGGATGCACTGCTAAGCTGAGCAGATCCTGAGCAATCCACCTAACTCATCCACATCTGTCAGGTACATGGGTCAATGGAAGTGTCAGAACTTGGCACCACTAGAGCACATGCTTTTGCAGTCTTGTTCCCCTTCAACTTGGAACATGAGCAAAAAAGAGCAGTCAGTACAAAATACACTAAATTGAAGCTTTTCTTTCCATTTTCCAGGTTCCATCTTTCATTCTTAGTTCTGCTCTGTACCATTTTGCTGATCCACATTTACTCGAAGGGCACAGCTGGGCTGTAGATTTGGCATCTAAGTGGATAGGTAAGTGCTGCTGTTTATTTTATTTGACCTGTTTTGTGATTTGTTGAGTCCAAAATCTTCCAAATCCAAGTCCTAAAATCTTCCAAAATGAACTGAATACTGCACTGAAAGAAATTATTTTCAAAGCCATTACTTTTCAGGCTCTGCAAACTGATGCCAGAGATGCCTGTTAGTACACCATATAGCAGCAGCTAGAGATGTTGAACAGAGCAGGGGCTTTTAAATACAATTCTGGAAAGGGGGGAATAAGAGAGATAAATTCTTAGTTAGTTCTGCCTCATTTGTACATCTGACTTGATCTACCCCAGACACTGGACATTGACTGCAAATACAAAAGTGCTGACCTGTTTCAAAGTTTAATATCAGGACCTCACCATAAATAACAGGACAGCACACATGTGTCTGTGAGAGGTATTTAAAGCATTGGAGGATGTGAGATTCTGCTTTTCTCCACATGCTGTCACCTACTTAGAAGAAAATAGTCGATTTACAGTGATAACTACACCAAGATTCTGTCCAGGAAAATTAGATTTATGAACTGGCTACATAAAACTTCAGTTTCTCCCTAACAGGAAATGACTCCAAGATTCACAGCAAAATCCTCTGCTGGTTTGAGAGACGGAGTTTAAAATAAATAAATCCATTAACATCTGTAATTGCTTATAGGAAAGGCTGACCCATGAAAGTGTGTAGCCAGCATTCCTTAGCCTCGTGTGTCTGCAGCCAAGCCCTTTGAGAAAACAATCTCGCATGGTTTTCCCCTGCTTTTTGAGTCTTTCTGTGCCCAGAGCTTTGCTGGAGAAACTGAACCACAGCTGCTGCCATTCCAAGTGAAACACTTTGGTTTAGGCTTGAAAGAAGTAGGGTTTGGGAGCAATATCAAACCTCTGGTAAAATAGCCAGAACCATAGTGGACTTCGGACTGGGAAGAAGAGACCGATCGCAGTGTCTAAGAATAGAGATCCAGTTTGCATGTTGATGGCATTTCCATCTGGCCACTGCACCCAGTGCTGTTCCAAGTAATCCCCAGCTAGTGCTGCTGTTCTTACTGTAGATGAAAAGATTAAGAAACTCATTTTAAAAGTACAGTTAGTTTAGTGTGTTTACCTTGTCTGTTTGACAGCGGTTTGTGAAACGTGGTCAGTGCCACAGTTTATTGAGTGCTCGGAGGAGGAGTTCAGTGTTAGTTAGCAGGAGAGCTAACCCTGAAGGTGAGCAGCCAGGGAGGTAAGAGGAGGGAAAGGATGAACGTGTTTGATAGAATTGTTCTCAGACTTGTCCCAGAAACCCTTCTGCAATGCCAGGAACTGCCTTTATTTACTGCTCAAAATGAAGCTGGGTTTGCCTCTTTAAATCTGCAGTGTCACAAGACAAAGGTTTACATTGTAGAAAAAATTGCTGCTTCAATGGAAGCATTTTTTGTTGGTGGGTTGGTTTTTTTTCCTCTCCCCTGCTGCATTCACTGGTCTTGTGTTCTATAAATGTAAGTATGAATGTGTACAAAAAAAGGACAATCTCAAATCCTGAGCTCTAGGACAAAAGCCAACCCGGATCAGTTATCTGTTTTGAAAGCTTTCCTTCTTTTTTCCTTCTTGGCTTACGTGTGTCTGTAGTACAATTATAGGGCTCATGTTTTGGGTTAGTACATGCTTTTTCTAATCTTACTGTTTTATATTAATTCTCTCCTCCTTCAGGGTTCTAACCCAGCCCTCTCCCACACTGCATCTACTGTCCTACAGAACCACTTTTTGTTTGTTTCTTTCTTTATTTAAGGGCTTTAGTAAGAGTTTTTCTGAAGCCCTGCAGTATATCATGAAGATTCTGTGCATGCTCTGCCCAACCTGAAGTGTTTAACTTTCAGTCTAGAGACCTCTGAAGAACCATCTTATGAAAGCAAGTGGGGTCCTTGGAGAGAGAACATTCTCTACTAATGGCTGTGAGTTAAGTGTGGAAGAATGAGCTGTCAGACCAGCACAGAAGTCCTCACTCTGTTGACCTTCCTGAAATCTGGAAAATGGAGATCTCAGAGGTGGTGGAAGGGAATTGGTGCAAATAATGCAAACCTGAACTGATTCTGGTGTACCACTGCTCTCCAGTGCTCCCAGTGTTGTTAGGCCACAGTGTTACTGGAACCTGCAGGCCAATGGATGAACAGGACAATGATTTTAAAGAGTTGTGGGCAAATCTTTTGGGCAGAGCGAGGAAAAAAGCTGGAGATGCTGAGGCAGTGAAGAGGGCTCAGAACAGGTCAAAGAGCACTGCAGCAAGAAGCAAATTAAGAAGAGGCAAAGCTGCTGCTAAGAGCCAAAACCATCTTCACTTACCAGCAGTGAAGGAAACAAACTTGCCTCGAGACTTCGGTCCAAAGGGACAACCACTGTTGCACAAAGAAGATGATGATGCTGTGGCCTGTAGTAGTGGTGAGACTGCCCAAGGGGATGGAAGGAGAAGCCCTTTCCCTGCCAGCCAGCTGAGTACAGTAGCCAGTGAGTGCAGCCAGAGGACTCTGACAGGTGAGTGAACCGAAATCTTTCCAACAGAAAACAGGGTAGGACTGAAAAGACTCTGTAGTTCAGTGGAGCTCTTCAGAAGACCACCTGGAGGGAACATAGAGCAGCACTGATCAAAGTAGGCTTGCATCTTGTGTTTCCATCTGCACTTTGCTACTTAGACTTACCTAAGGGTTTAATTGAGGATCGTGTTCTGTGCTGCAGGCAGGCAGATGTCCTGCAGTAAGCTGAAGCCTTGCTACAAAGCAGTGTTTTGGGGAATCATTATTCACTGGTTTTTTTGCAGTATCAGAACTGAGAAAAACACTCTCAAATGATCTGGAAACAAACTTAGAACATATTGAGGTGCTTTGTCATCTAGTGCATTGTTGTATGGTGAAATATATTGCCATTGGACATTGCCAAGGCCAAAAAGATGAACGAGTTAAGAAAGGCGTTGAATTAATTCCTGAAGGATTAGTCCTTCAGTGGCTATCAAACATGATGGCCAGAATGCAGTCACCAGGTCAGGAAGGCCTTAAACTGACCATTAAGTTCAGCCAGGAAAAGGATTATTTTGTACCTGTCCTGATCACCCTTTCTTAAGCATGTGTTGCTGACTACTCAGAGACAAGATACAGAGCTGGAGAGATCTTTGTTCCCACCTCGCTGCCCACAGCCACAGGACACCTCACAGAGAGCAGTGACGTGCTGAGGTGTTAGTCTGGCACGGCCTCTGACTCCTGTGTATTGCCACCTCTCTGGGAGCTCTGGATGTCCTCAGCTCAGAGCCTGAAGGTTTGAGCCACAGATGGGGTTTGGAGATCAGAGTGAAGAACAGCAGAAGCCACAGGATGTACTGTGGTGGGAGCGCTGGGGAGAGCGGGTCGGTGGGGCTGCCTTGCTTGTTGTTCTTGCTAGTGACCTTCAGGCAAGGCCTTCCTTAATACTCCTTCCTCTAAAGGGGATACAGAGATCTTTAAACTCCACTACAGCACAGAAGCCTGATACTTTTACTGTAGTTATCAAGTGTAAAGTCATGTAACAGCTAAAAATTGTTGACTACTTCGTCTAAAAATGGCTGCTGCAAAACTTAAGCCTGGCTTTGGCCACTGGTGGGGAGGGTTTCCCAGCAGCTCCCTGGGCAGCTCGGCTGTGTGTTTAAAACTGACTGCTAAGGCTCTGGTGTTTTCTCTCCCTCCAGTGAATACTCTGGGTGGCTCTTCCCAGACTACGTTATCCTTCCTTCCTGCTACCCCACCAGGGACCTGCTCTTCCCCCACCTCAAAGATACCGCCACTTGCAGGGTCAAAGGTGCGGGTGGCAGAGCTGGTAGTGGAGAGAATGCAACAGTTCAAGAGAGTGGCACCTGAGCAGCTAAAACACAGCACAGATGGGAGTTTGCCCAAGTCTGTAACCAGTGGAGACTTCCCTGATGAAAGCCAGGAGCAGAACCCACCAGAGAATGGTACGTGTCTCCTGTGAGCTCTTGTGCATGCAGAAAGAGTGCTGTGGGCTGGTGAGAATGGTTGCATGAGAAGCAGACCAGATTCCTGGGCTTTGTTCCCAGCTAGCCTAGTGGCTCAGTGTGCAGCACAGAATAAATCACTCCAGACCACTGAGAAAACTTGCTTCTCTGTTGTTAAAGGACTCTTTGTATTTCTCTAAAGCTGAATTAACCTCATGTTAATTTCAAGGGGATAACTGTCTTCTTGGAAAGAGGTTTAACAAATAATGGCTCCACACCTCTCATTCAGGACTCTTAGTTTTCTAACATAGATCATCTCTTCCTTCTGTGCCAGATACCCACCACCTTCCATCCATGGAGCACGATGGTGCTCTGGCTTTGGCTCTTCAGCAGGAAACCAAAGAGGAAGCCCTGGTGAGTCTGGAGGATGCAGGCCTGTTTTTCTGTCAGATCTGCCAGAAAGATCTCTCAGCCATGAACACAACACGTCGAGAGCAGCATGTTAACAGGTAAAAGAGCAGCACGACATGTCCTTTCCACACCCTCTCCCCCTTAAACCCACAGACTGCTCTCTCGGGCACTAAGGAACTCGGCAGCGGGGGATCTGCGCAGTGGCGTTCACCTTTGGGACCGGAATTAAGAAGTCTGTTTGATCTCAAAGCACAGGCTGATTGTCCTGCCCTGCAGGGCTTGTGCATGTGGGTGGTAAGGCCAATGCTGCTGCTTTCATCGGTAGTGTGACAGAGGAGCTGCTGGTGTGAAGGGGCTATCAAAATTAATGAGACCCAAGACCATAGGTTTTGAGATCTGCCTGTTTCAGCCAAAAAAAAAAGTAGGACATTTAGTATGTCACTGTGTATCTGAGCTGTTTGCTGGGGGAAAATGGATACTATGCAGAAAGATGACTACATTGAAATTAGTGCCCTTAATTTAACAGTTCCTTAGCAGTAAATATCAAGTACTGTTCTGTACAGGTAGCTCTTTGTAAAGTCAGAATTCTTTGTTGAGAAAGTATCAGAAGCAGTAGATTTGAATGAATGTAATTTCCTAATTCGAGCACTTTCAAAAGACAAGGGTGATTTGATTTGACTAGTCCTATGTCATGTTATTGTGTGGCTCACATTCATAAGAGTTTTCTGCACCTTTAGAGGTGTTACTGCTGTTTCTGTCTTAAGGTATTTACTGCTCCTTGAGAGGTCAGAGGTTGTGAAACAGTGACAGAATGTCAGAAGTGCTTTGTGGAAATTAAGACTGCTTTTTGTAAATCAAGTCTGCTTTCTGAACTTTTAAGCATGTAATCATATGATGAGATTATAAGTTTCTATTAGCAATGGATTTTTGGGTAGCAGCCTTCCTCACATGAGGTAAAGCTGTAGATGGGTAGATGTGCTAGCAAACTAGGAACCACCAGTCCCAGTACATCAGCTGAACGGTCTCTTAATGCAGCCCTATGTGTGTAGGGACTGTGTCATTGTCTCACCAGGGAGGGATTTGTATAACAGGTACTGTAGTTCCAGGATTTCACACCTGGAATCTCTTTGGAGAGGACAGAAGAAGAAGGTTTACGGGTTTTTTACATAGTTTTGGCCTATCAGAAATTGTTAGAAGCTGATCATCCTGCGCTCTTGAGTGTGGTGTGAATTTCAGCTGCTCCCTTTTCTGTGACATAAAACACCGTCCTTGTCAACTGAGGTATCTGCCTTGAAAACACTAGTGTTCCTGACACTGCACGTGATTGTGCCCACAGACGCACTAAGAAGGACAAGAAGTAGTCATGTTTTGGGTGAGGAAGACTTACTGTTCCTCTGGCAGGATGATTCTTTTTTTTTAACAGTGGTTTATAAGTCAGCTGGAATGTTAGAATGAATGCAGAAAGAGGGATTAAGTGATAGACACATGATGAAGGTAAAGAAGGTTATTACCTGCTCTTGCTTTTGAGCAAAATATTTTTACTATGTCTCTGAGGCCACAATCTGTGTGTAACTGTTCTGTGTCGTATCCATCCCAGCGGTGGGTACACGGCTCTTGTTTCTTTAAGGGATGTTTCTGGTTTTTACAGGTATTGGAGATGATTGTGCTTCCTCTTCTTTAATATAGTTTAAATCTTAACGTGGACAGTTTTAGTCTTCAGAGGTAAGCTTTGCCATCCTCGCACAGGTGTCTGGATGAGATGGAAGAAGCACAGATGTCATCCTCCAGCAAACCACTGGTCCCTGAATGTCCCATCTGCGGGAAGCAGTTCCAAACCCCACAGAGCCGAGTCAGTCACTTGAAACGCTGTGCTGCTGAAATGGAGGTTCCTCCTAAGATGCTGCTTCAGGCAGTGCAGTTGCAGGTGTCCACACTTGGTGATGCACCTCTTCAGTGTCCCAGGTAAGCTGGTAAAAAGAAAAGATGCTGATTACTTTCTTTGGCCTGAGAGACATGGAACCTGTGCTCCTGGGGACGAATGGTCAAAGGAACACTGGGTGGGTCCCAAGTCCAAGGAAGGTCAAGTGAAGTCATGACCCAGTACCACATGAGCAGAATGTGGTAGTTAGTTGGATAAATAATCTTGCTTTCCTTCAGAAGTGGTCAGGTGGGGGAATGACTAAAAGTCAGCAGGCAGGAGCAAAATGGAGAGTAAATAATCTCCAGCTGATTTGTCAGAATTATGTGTGCTCCATGAGGCAGTTAGGCAGGAAAGCTCAACGGTGCATTTGAGCTTAGTAAGCAAACCACACCACAGGAGTATGCAGTGTGTGCCAAGCAGCTGTCCTGCCGGTGCCTCAGCTCCTCGGGCTGTGGCTGTGCTGGATGTCAGTGCTTTACACCCTCAGCCAGGGAGGAAACAGGTGGGACCTTTTGATATGTGCTTGGTACAGAGCTGCATCTGCTGCTGGGGATCGGAGCAGAATCTGCAGAGTACAGCAAGTGGCTCCTGACTGAATTTGTAGAAGGGCTGGGAGGTCCCCTTGTGCTGAGGAAGGACTGATACCTGTTACCTGTGGAAGCAGAAGAGTGGGAAGGCGTTTTCTGGTGATCTTGTTTTTTCCCTGCTTCAAGTTGTTTTTTCCTCCGTGACAGAAAAAAAGTGTTCAAGGTAGAGACAGCAGATGCTTACATCAATGCTGTGGTCTTGTCCTTTTCAGAATTAGACTTTTTCTAAATTGCTCTAAATTCCATGGATAGTAAGAAATTCTTTGCTCTTCTAGGTAGAAGGTACTGACTGGTTTTTCCTTATCCTTGATATGGAAATCTCTCTGAGCAAGCAGAGCAGCTGGTCTGGAGTGCTCAGTGTTTCTTGTCTCTGATCCAGTCACATTAACATGGGTTTCCTGCTGCATTCTTGTATTGCAGCAATCAGCCAAGCAGGCCAAAGCGAAAAGGCTCCTCCAAAGAGGACTCAAAGAAAATGCAGAAAAGGGCCAAACTGGAGACTAAGGATGAAGATGTACTGGTTGCTATGGCAATGTCACGCTCTCTGTTGGAGCAAGAAAAGCAGGAACAAGCAAAATCAGTTACAAATGTGAAACCAGTGGCTGCTTTGCCAATCAAATGGAAACCAGGATCGGGTACGTGTTAAAGTGAGTTAGTGCCGCAGGCTGCCATACTGGAGGAGTAACGTAAGGCAGCCTGCTCTTCACTAAAGCTTCCCTGTTGGCTGCAGGAGGGATCGCAGCCCTGTTTCTGTTTTATTTAAGCTGTCAGAGCTCCAACAATGCACAGTATCCACACATGGTCAAGAAAGGCTGCAGAATGTCCATGGGCTTTAGTGAAATCCTTTAAGAATCTCATGGGTTTTTTTCACCGATTGATTGGTTTGAATCTGTAAAATATTCTTAAGATAAACTGTTGTTTTTTGTAAACTGGGGAAGTGAAAAGAAATAACATGAGAAGATTCTTGTTATTTCTTCTGCAGTAGATTTTTTTCCTATTCATCCTGCTGCAGCCTGAATTAATGCAGCTCTTTCAGCCTTACCTCTGTTTTCTTTCTGTACTAGACATCCGTGTATGCTACATGCTGTTGAGCATGTGCTTCGTGATTTCAGCGTGCAGAAAGGTTTAGAAAGGAAGACAACTGCCAGGAACAGCATCAAGTGCTGTATGTAGGAGAGACTTCACTCTTCATTACCCTGCTCAGGGCTCCTCCTGCCAATATGTACCCCCAGATGGATTTGGGGTTGGGCATTGGTAAGGCAAAGGTAGTAAGAAACAGGATTTCCAAATGAAAGCTGCTCAGTGCTTGTGTGAGCCATGGTTTGATACCATCAGTGACCAGTACACAAGGAGTGTTTTGTGGATTTGTTGGTGGCTTTCTGTCACTGCGTGGATATCAGTTCCTTTCAGAATAGTCAGATTCTGTAGAGGTGTGGCAGCTCCCAACAGGCAGCAGAGCAGTGCAAGCAGGAGTCAGTCCTTTCTGGAGTTCCTTTCTCCCATAAGGGTGATGTGGGGCTTCGGACTACCTGTGGAAATCTTAAGAGTTGCTGCCTTTTGCTCATCACTAACTGCAGCACTTGACATGTTCAGCTCCTCTGCCCTATGTGTTCGGCTGTTTATTTGGGTTCCTCTTCCTTTTCTTTTCAAAGAGAAAAAAAGGCATAAAAGAGGCCCAGCTGCACCTCCACCATTGCTGCTTCAGGACCCGGAGAAGACCCGCAAAAGGATCCAAGAGCGAGTAGCTATGCTGCTTGCAGAAGAGGTGGAATTCCCTCCCACCCCTCAGCTTCCAACTAGTAGGATTTTGGAGAATGAATCTGGGAAAGCAACCTGGCTCCTGCCATTGTCCAAAACCAAGGAGCGCTTTTTATGGAACATCAGTGCTCTGACAGGACCCTGTGACCCTGAATCGTTCTACGTTGCTGCGTTAACCCCTCCAATTCTACCTTGGAAGCCAGTGCAGGTGGGAGGCTCTTTTATCCTTGCTCTGATGTTTGTGTCCCCAGTTCACTTGCGCTTGTAACACTTTTGTTTCCTCTTTTGGTATTTAAAGGAGTGATCCCTTGCCTCTGCGTACTCACTGCTCATGCCCTCTTGTCCCGTGGTCTTACAGTTAGATTTTCAGAGCTTGAACTTTCATTTCTCCCTTTGGGATGAGAGACCAAGGCTCACATTACCAGGCTGTTCCTTGAGTTTTCAGAAAATAAAACTGATTGGAACATAGAGTAGTGAGAAAAGGGACTCCATCCTGCTCATTTTGCCACTGTTTTGTCGTGTCTTTTCAGCAGCCTTACTCTTGTTTTCTTCCTTGACACTTTTCTCTGATTAATTCTAGTGTGAGCTTTGCCCGTGTGCTGCAAAGATCTGGGTGAAAGGTTTAAACTGGAGATTGATACTTGTCTTGCACAGAGTAGAAGGTGGGAACACCAAGAGCTGTAAAGAGAAGCGTTTGCGTTTCAGGCTTTTCCCATGTGTCTCGCTGCCTCTTGGTGCATATGAGCTTTGATCCAGTTTTCAGTTGCACTGTTCTGTGTAAACCTCCTGTCTCTTTGAATGCTCTGTAGTTTTATTAAAAAAAGTGCCTGTAGAAATAGACAAAGCTCTTTTAGCCTCTCATCTCATCCCACACTTGCTCAAAAAAGAAGGGTATTGCTTCTCTTTCTTCCCTTGTTGTTTCCTTGAAGAGTTACTTGGTGCTTCTGTTCAAAAACTACTGCACATATGTAGGTGCTTTATTTAATACTTCTTCCCTAGTCAAAGCCCCAAGTTTTTCACTGGCTTACTGCACGTTAGGTCTGTAGTGGAGGGAGTCTGTTCTATGAAGATTTTTACCCTTTCATTCAAGTCAAAAACTGCCAGAGAAGTTTAAAAATAAAAATAGTAAGGCCTTTAAAATCATGGCAAGAGTGTGTTTTCCCTCTGATTCTTTCCGCTCACAGAAATGGCCAAACCATTTTTACTTCAAAATAAACAAACAAAACTATTTTAATTGGGAAACAGAGACCAAACCTGGAAAATATCCGCTCCAAGGTGAAAGTTTGATTTAGTTACATGTAACTGCAAAAGCATTTCAGAACTCAGAACAGAAGCACCTGGAAAGCTTCATCTGTGACTAGCCAGGCGCTCCAGCTGTAATGAAATATTTATATGTTGGAGTGGGAGCATTTCCACCATCCTTTCTCCCTGCTCAGCAATTGCCTGCACAGACATGCTCCTGGAGAAACCACCTTTTCTGATTTTCTGTTGTAGTTTCTTTTCTTTGTGTTTGGAGCCGTCTTAGCTCTGGAGAGTCCTTCATAAAACTCAGAGAGCTTTTGCCTCAGAAGCCTCTGTGCCTGGGGAACGCTCTGTAATCCTGTAGATGTTTCAAGAGTATGAAATAGACACTGTACTCTGAGCTCTGCAAATACATAAAACAAGACCTAATTTATTAGTGTCTTTTTTTCCTCCTCTTTTGATCAGAATCATAAGCCAGAGAACCTTCAGCCATCGGTGGGATCTGATCAGCCTGAAGTCTCCCAGCAAATTCAGCCTGACCTCAGCTCTCATGAGCCCACGTGCACAGAGGTCAGAGGCCAAACTTCTGACGAAGCCAAGTCGGACCCTGAAGGAGCCGGGCAGTTTCTATCTCACAGCCAGAAGGATGTTCAGACCCTGCAGGACCTAGTTGAGTTGGCCAGGGAAGGACTTACCCTTACTCAATGGAACCTTGATGTTGGCCATGAGGTTCAGGCAGCGGAACAAGCAAGTGAGTTCTGGCAGCTTTGTAAGCCCTGTTCCTCATCCCTTCAGCTTCACAGAGCTGGGCTTAGGCTGTGCTAGGTTAGGAGAGCCATGACAGCACCTGCAGGATGGTGGTGTTGAGCCAGGAGGTGATATTGTGGGGAGACATTTTTCTGCAGTAACCCTTAAATACAATCAAGCTGATGTTTCTGAAATGTTTCATAAATCCCAGAGTTTAAGAGAACTACTGGCCAGCAGATACAAACTTTTATTTTAAAATTCCCTTAAAGATATCAAAGTAATTTCTGCCAGGAGGGAGCCTGCACATGTTCAACAACTGGGAGAAAATCCTCATCCCTGCTATTTGGGCAGTCTTTCTGTTATGTGCACTGTCTTTTCAGGTCTTGAGACAATTGGATGAGAGAGATGTGCAAAGAGGGATGATTTTATGCTGGTACATCAGTTACACAAACCTGACATTTATCTGTACAGGGTTGAAAAAATACAACACTTAGAATTCCTTTATGGGCAACTCTTGAATGTCCACAGTCATAGTTGCATGTGGTGCACAACTGCACGTTTCAAGGTCAGTGATATCTCTTAAATTGGGCTGACTGCTCAGGAGAATGTACTGTGTGTCTCCTGGTCACCTGTGAAAGAGAACACTGTTGCTAAGTCCTCCTGTCTGCATTTTCACTTGGGTACAATATTCCTCCCTTCCCCTTCTAAACTGCAGCAAATGTTTCCTGGTCCTATAAAACCACTCCTGGGATTTCAGCAGAGATAGAACTTCCTGGGTGAGGGAAATAACTTCCACACATAAATTTATACTGTGTGTGTAAAGGAGACCAGGTGGAGAAAAACCACACTGGCAGGCACTAATACAGCAGAACCCATATTGGAGGCCATTAATACTTCTCTAGCTCTGCATCCTCTTCTGTGTTCGCTGTAGAATACCACAGGGCTCTGGCTGTGCAGAACTGGTTTCACTGGCTGCCTCAGCCCTAGGGCCCACAGCATTTTGTCTAGGTTGAAATGCAGATCCAAGATGCATTCTGCCTGTCTGCTAGAATGAGACTGTGGCACGTCCCATCCTACTCAGTGTCATCATTTTTTTTTCCCACTGGAGGAAAACAGAGATGTGAAGGCAGAGAAGCATATGGCACTCTGCAGTTCCTCCATCTGGGTGGCTGTGGCACAGACAGATCTGCAGTAGAGTGGTGCTGCTCGTAGCTGGATGATGCTGGGGTAGCCACAGCCTGGCACAGCCGAGACCCAAGCCCTCCGATACAGTCCTGAGGCAGAGGCTGAGCCTTCAGCTCAGTCAGGCTGGTTACAGCAGCTGTCTTGGGGAGCTGTCATGGCAAGAGTCCTGTCAGGAGTTCTTACATCACTCTGTCTCACGGAGGAGTTGTACGAGATCTGTGATGTGCATTTTCTTCTTTGAGGAGAACTGACTTCTGGAGATACTCCATGTAGTGGCTTTGTGCCCCCATCCAAAAAGAAGAGCTTCCTGACAAGCAGCTGTAAAAAAGTAAGGACAAAACTTTTTTTCTCACTTTCTTGGTATTTGTTTATTGGTGTGAAAATAAGTTATTGCATTTGTGCAATTCTTAGAAGTATGGAATATTTCCCATTGCTTTCCATAGAAACAAAGAGGTGTTTAAAGTTCACTGTCACACAGGAATCACCATGAGCACAGGCAAGATCAGCACCCGTGGTGGTATTTCACTGATTCAGGTAGGCCTTGTCCTACCTGATGAGAGAGATGATTTAAAATGACAGGTAACATAAGGCTGATCTGTGCCTAGTTTAGAAAAGAGAACCAGTTTAAAGAGTTACCTCACAGCACTGACAGCATTTGGGTGTAGGAACTAGGGATGCAGCAGCACTACTCTGCTTTAATGCTCAGGCTCTCCAAAGAAAATTACCTGCAGCCCAGGAGAGACAGAGCTGCCAGGTGCTTCATCCAGGCTCACACACCCTCCTCCTTTGGGTGGCTCCTCCTCTGTCACCTTGCGATGGAAGAGAGAATTCTCACAAGGACTGGCTGACTCACACTAAATTCTCTCCTCTGGTGTTAAAGCCTGGTAGATGATGTGGAATGCTGAGAGGTCCTTGGAAGAAGGGTACTTTTTTGCTGCTTAAAAGGTTTAACACAGAAAATCCTCTATTGTGAGAACACGTACCAGAGGATCTAGTGTGAAAATCTGTGTGCTTTCTGTGGTGTCTAGGTGAAAAATACAGGCTAGTCAATCACAGGTGATTTTTAAATCAAGCCAGTAGTTTTCTGTAGATCCCATCTTACCCCAGATGCACCAGTGGATATGTATTATCATCATCAATACCACAGATGTATTATCTTCAAGTGAAATGCATAAAAAAACACCCTAATTCATCTTCTGACCAGGGTCATCCACTTTATCTGGTGAAACTTGGGATCTTTTGTTTGATAATAAATAATCATGCCATGAAAACTGTCATGTTTTGATGCCAGGTCAATTTTGGTGCCTTGAGAAAGCACTTTCATGATGTGTTACTAGAACTAAGAGACTTCTAAAAGGAGGCAATTCTGTGAGGTGGGATCCTGTTAAACTTTAGCATCCCAGCTACTTGTTACAGAAACTCTTGATATGTTTTGGGGGTATTAAAAGAAAAAACTTTAACAGGAAAAAAACCATTTTGTTTTATAAGCTTCTGAATCTATTAAACCAGAGGCCTTTAGCCTTTTGATGGAACTTAGCTGCTACCAGCAAAACCAGTAGGATCATTTTTACAGATTTAGTTTGTTTCCGTGATATTTTCCTGAGCAAATGAAGTGTTGCTGAAGAGCTGAATTGCCAGTGGGAGAGATTCCTGCATTATATGAGCACAGACAGAGCGTAACCGCGTAGAACGTTGGTAACACATTCCCCTACCCATGCTTAAGATGCTCATCACCTCTGTGGAGTCCCATCTAACTGTCCTCCTCCAGAGGAGGGAATGTTCTCGTTTGTTCTTCGAGAGGAGAACATGCCCACTCAGAGCTGTCTTCAGAGCAGTCTGTTTGCTTTCCACAGAGAATGGTGCAGCCAGGAGGTTTCTGGCCTTATTTAATTTCCCCATTCCTGATTCGTAATTTTAGCATCGGCAGGAAAGCTGTTCTGGGCCTGCTGCCTGGAACATAGCATCGGGAGTCGGTGTTTGATGGCTTCCTGAGGTGCTGTCTTGCAGGTATCCTACCTGCCAAGAATAAGAAAGCAAGAAACATCAGATTAGTTTTCAGACTGAGCTTCCTGTCTTCCTCTCGGAGGTCAGTCCACTCCACTGCCATGACACAGACTCTTCTCTAGCCCACCTGTGGAGGCCTGGAAGAAGCGTTGCGGCGGGTGCGGCTGCTTTGGCGCTCAGTAGCGTTAGCTGCCAGCAGACGCGCGCTGGAGCGAGTAGAAAGGTTGGGTTTCCACAGTCCACTGCTAACGTAGAAACCTGCTAATAAAATAAAAAGCTTTGTTGTTCCAGGTGGAACTGCATCTCATGCAGATGTTCACCGGAATAAAACTTGCAGTTCCTCAGCTGAAGTAGGTTTGAAAAGCGCAAGGTCGAGGATTGATGGGTTAACTGAAATGGTTTCCACTTACAGTTAGCCTCTCAACTGTGAGCTGAGGGTATTTCACACTTCTCTGAAGCACTGGCCACCTCCAGAGCTGCAGCACTTCCCTAGAGAGATCTGAGCCTTGAGAAGATTGTCTGGGGTGGGTTCATGCTGGGAGCATCTCCAGAGCAGCTCCAGAATGCTCATCGGTGCTGTCTTTGGCAACATGCTTCAGGCTTGACCTTATCCTCACCAGTAACCTGTCACAGGTAGCTCTGTCAACAAGCCCTCCCCAAAATTCCAGCAAAGGGTTCTAGGATGTTAATAGAAATAGCATTTCTTTTGTGTAATTAAGTGGAATTTTCAAAAGGGGTTTCGGTAACAAGCGTGTAAGTTCCTTTGAACTAGACACCAGTGTTAGTTTTATTCTCTGAGGGCCCCTTGTTGCAGACCTCCACTTCTCAACTATCATTGCCAGAGAAGGAGAGAAGAAAGGTACATTACCCCATCCCTGAGTCATCCTCTTTCCTTGAATTGAGTTCAAGTCCGTCAAAGTGGAAATTACAGTTTCCTAAAATTGTGGTGGAAGGCAGTCGATCAAGAGGCCAGCTGGAGGCAGTGGCTAGACCACATCAGGAAGTGGTGTGGTGAAGATCTGAGGGTGATAATGTGCTGGAATACAAGGCAGAACAAGCACAGCAGACTGCAACACAACTGCCCTTCCTCACGGTTGCCAGACCGTGAAAAAGTGGAGGAAAACAAAGCCCAAAATGTCTGTTAGACTTGTCTGCTTATGTGTCATATGGAAGACCTGAAGTTGGTCATGTTGATCTTATCATCAGGAGGCAAAGGCACTGTATGCAGACTGGGGCCCACAGCACAGCAATGCTGGTAAACTGGGTTATTCCCTTCTTGCTTCTCAGGAAAATGTTTGGCAGCTGTAACGTAACCTCTGCCTTTGTGTTCCTTCTGTGTTCTAGTCCCGTCTGAGGTCGCTGGCTGAAGATTTCGGTGCAATGGTCAACAACCCTCACTTAAGTGATGTCCAGTTTCAGGTGGACTCTGGAGAAGTCCTTTACGCCCACATGTTTGTGCTGTACGCACGGTGTCCACCAGCCGTCCAGGTTGTAAGTACTGCTGAAACACTTCCCTCCTCTGCTTCAGGAAAGCCCAGACTGCCCACACCAACAACCAGTTAATGCAACAGAATAGGCATGGAGTGCTGCTGGGCCTAAAGGCATGTGCCTCTGCATCTGCAGTGGGTTTTCAGCTTAGGAAACCAGAATCCTGACAAAGGGATGGGAAATGTACTTTTTTTAGGGGGGGAAGGATCCTTCCTTGCATTCTGCACATGAGCAATGAAGGAAGCTTCCTAAGTGCTTTTTGCCCTTGGATTTTTGTCAGTGTGCAAGCACAGACTGCCTTGACCATCTTGGTGTGTCCTGCCTGTCACCCAGGCTGTGAAGCTTGAGCATGGAATAGAGAGATTCTGGGAACTACTTTAAAATAACCTACACAAAAGTTTTGTCACCCTCACAGCTGGTTTGGAGGTAGCTGCACTGTGCTTTTGACAAGGCTAGTGAAGATGCTCTTACGTTCCCAGAAGCATTTTGGGTTGAACAGTTCCCAACCTGCTCCTATGCAGCTTCCTGTTGTGCCAGTGGAAGGTGCTGAGCCTAGCATTGGAACTCTGCTCTTTCACAGAGCTGCCACCATGTTCTCTTGTTATTTCCCTGTAACTCTGCTTGGCTTCAGCATTTCCATCCCCTGTTTTAATGGGCAGGACTCATTTGTGTGAGTAGAGTTGTGGGATTTTCGCTGTGCTGTATTTTTGATGCCTGCAGAGGGTTGTTTTCCTGGAAGTCCTCACCCACAGAGCAGCATTTCATGTTTATTTTCTGTATAGGTGAGGGAGTGCTCTTCTTTGTTGAAGATTTTGGGTTACAAGGAGACAGCAATTAGTCAGACACAGCTTGGGAGCTTGTGTTTTCTGTTGCATGGTGTCCCCTGACTTGGGGGAGAGTTTCAGATAGCACAGTACATGATTTAGCTGTGAAGGAAGTGAGACCTTACTGAACTGGAGATGCATTTTTTCCCAAAACCTGAGATCAAGTTGGACCCACGCAGGATAATGGTCCAGTTCAGTGAACTGTTTTGTGCGATGTCTCTTCCTGTGAGACAGCAGGAGAACTGGGGTGTTGGCAGCGTGTCAGGGGTAGGTAAATTCAAAACAGATCAGAGAAAGCTCCCTTGTAGAGAGGTGTAGATAACTCTGGAAATTGTGCTCTGGGAAGTAATCTGATTCCAAAACTATCTGGAGAACTCTAAGACCATCATTTATATGTGTGACTAAACTGAGGGGCTAAACTTTATCAAAGCTAGCAGCTGTAGGGTCAGGAAGGAAATGGCCTGTTCCATACGAAGCTCTGCATAACCGGTCATCTTGGCTGCCTTCTGAGGCATCGGTCGTCTCCTGGGGTGCATTCAGAAGAGCATGGCCAGCAGGTCGAGGGAGGTTCTCCTCCCCCTCCACTCTGCCCTAGCGAGGCCGCCTCTGGAGACAGACAGCCCCCACCACTCTGTGATTCTGTGATCAGGTTCTGGGCCCAGGGTAAGCCCTTGGTGAATGAAAGGAGTAAGCTGATGGGAAAAGGAATGTTGATGTTGCTACTCCTTTACTAGCAAATGGACTCTGCTTTCTTCTTACCCCAGGTTCACAGCCAAGGGTTCTTGGTGGAGGAGGATGGGAACGCGCAGACGCGCCGCATGCTGCTGAGTGACGTGACAGGAGAGGCGGTGTGTGCCTTCCTGCGATACCTTTACGCTGCTGATGCTGATGTGCCTGCTGGGCTGCTCCCCCAGGTCAGGGCTCTGGCTGACAGGTTCGTATTGTGAGCATGTTTTGGATCCCTTCATGTTTTCAGCCACGTGGACACCAACCTGATACCTCTCGTTGCAGGTTTAGTGGCTTACAAATTCTACAGTCCTCTGCTTACATCTTAAATGGAACTTGTACATAAGAACATCCCACCCTCCCATTTTCCATAAGTCTCTCCACGTTGTATCTGTGTGAGATTTCCCATGTTCAGTATGTGCTTAGCAGACTTTTGCCAAGAGTTTTGTCTCAGGACATTTATTGACAGTTGATGTTGACGATGATGTGTGATTCTTAGAGCACCGCACTAACGATGTGCTTACTCTAAACACCACATGCAGAACGGGGCTCTCACCAGTGCTAATGGCAAGGGGATTTAGTATAGTCATGTTGCTGTTCAGTCTCAAACTTAAAAAAGGAAGAGGGAGCCTGAGGCTTTCGTGTGAGTGACACCTGGAAAAGGGAATTCTGAGTTTTAGGAGTGTACTGGAGCACATCTTATGAAACCAGAGTCCTTGTGCAAATTCTTCACAAGGCACACAAGGGTGATCAGGCAGCCACGTGGAGGAGGAAAATACTAACGTTGCTGTTGTGTCCTCACAGGTTTGGTGTGAGGGAACTGATGGCAAAGTGTGAAGACAACTCTGGAGAGAGTCAGGTGTCATCTGCAGTGGATTCTGAAGATGATCTTATCTCTGTGAGGGATGACAAAGATTTTGAGGACAGAGATGAGAACTTCCAAGACCTCTTGAAGTCAGTGTGGGTGGGTGAAGATGAGGAAGAAGTATCTATGCTGAACCCAGAATGCCAGAAGGAAGATGATACCGGGATGGGTGAACAGGAGCTGGAGGAAATCTATGAGTTTGCTGCGACTCAGAGAAAGATGGTTCAGGGTGAATCAGAGGAGAGCGAGGGAACAGACTGTAGCATCTGCAGTGATCCTGAGGCAGCCCAAGGTACAGACCAGCAAACCAAGGGGGAAGATATAAAGAGATCCAAATCCACTTCAAGAAGTGACAGCTTCAAAGATTTGATGGATGACAATGATGTGGAAAGATCTAAATGTGACTCATCTGCACGGGAAGAGAAAATGCAGAACATAAATAGGTGCAAGAGTGTGAATGATCCTCAGACCACTTTTGTGCCTCACTGCAGTGAACCTCAAAAATGGGATGTAGCATCCCATGGTGCCACCGCTAATGAAGGAGAACCTGTCAGGACGTGTGAAGATGTGAAGGATTCCAAGTCATCTCAGGTCTCGCGTGACAGGGCAGATGACCATGAACACCAGTTTTCAAGCTTCCACGGTGATACTAACACAAATGAAAGTTATGAACACTTGTTTTCTGCAACTCAGGGAGATTACTGTGAGCTTTCCCCAGTGGAAGAAGTCATCAAAGAATCAGGAAAGGCTCCTACTGAAAACCATGTTGATGGTAATGATGCACTTCTGTACAGCAAATCGCAAAAAGACCTCTCTCCGCATAGGAATGGTTTTTGTGGGAGTCCTCCACACAAACCCTATATGCCCCTTTTTCCTGCTGTTGGCTCTTCACCTGCATCTCCAGAATCAGAGAGAGAGTTTGCCAGAGAACATGTGTCAACACCAAAGCAAAACAAAAAGGAAAAACCATTCCCCTCTGGTGAAATACACTTTCAGAAAGCCAACGAGCTGGATACTGCAGCGAGAAACGAGGACACAGTTTCTCCAGCAGAACTTCCCTGCACTGATTTAAGCAAGCACATAAACACCCCAGTGTTGTCATCACTGGTCATCAGAGCTCAGGATGCTGCATCTCAGGGGGACAAGGAGGGTGATGTTATTGTTTTGTCTTCTGATGATGAAATGGAGATACAACAAGATGAGAAGACACCAGAGCCAGGCTCTGCTCTGAAGAAAATGGAAATCCCTGGGCAACTGAAATGTACAAACATGGAACGAGGTCCTGAGACACCAAAACCTGACCATAACTCATCAGTCACTGAAACAGAGCAGAGGTCAACCCAGGTCTCCTGTGGCATTACAGATACAGTGCATGTAAGTAATGCTGTAAAGATGTCCACCGAATCTCCTCTCAGCGGCCAAAGAGATGCTTATACAGAGAGCAGACAGGGTCCAAACCTGAGCCCTGAAAAAAGGTTCGACCATGAAATATCTTCAGGTACAGACTGCTCCTGGCTCGTGCCAGGCACACCAGTTCTTGGCAGAAGCAGAAGTCTCTCAACACAGACTCAGGTCACAAGTATTAATTCTATAAAGAGACCAGGATCTAAACTCAGCGCAAGCAGCTTAGCAGTATGTAACAGTAACCATGAAATGACTGGAAATGTAATAAAAGTTTGTGAAACAACGTTGTCAGACAAACATTTGCCTATGGAGTATTCAGTCAGTGAGAAGAGCCCTTCCAGCAGTCCAGCAGCAGGATCATATTCCAAGAACTCCCCGCCAGCTTCTCCGGTGGATCCAGTTCTCCTCTCCCAGGACCAAACCGACGTAAAAAGCCAATGTGCCAAGACCTCATTTTTGTCCCAGCCTGTGCCTCAGTGCCACAAACAGTCACTGGAAGATAAAACAAATACCAGTGTGGTTGAAATAGAGGACAGTGAAAAGGAAATAAGTCTGCCTTCTTTGAGTAGCAGCGTCTTGCTTTGTGACGAGCCCCAGCTCCCCTTTGATGACTGCTGGCACGTTGAATACCTGTCACCAGTCAGAGGTAGCAGCCGGGACTCTGACCAGGTCAGCCGTGCAAAGACCAGCACCACCAGCAGCCCCAGGCCTGGCTCGTGGCACGACCACTTGGAGAGCCCAGTCCAGGTGCTGGAGGTTAAGGGCAGCACCCCTCTTCGAGGAAGTCCTGTTGGCGGAAGAACAACTTTACCCTGTCTTGAAAAGAGTCCTATTGAGGCGTGTTCATCAGTGAGCAGTAGAGCAAGCTACCTGAACTCCAAAATCTGGGATGACTGGAATGGAGAAGAGGAAGATGTGTTTCCAGAGATTCTTCCTCTGTCTCAGAGGTTGACAGCAGATGCCTTTCAGACAGCTCCTGTAAAGAGCCCTGGTGAGAGCTTGTATTGATACTAGATTTATTATTTATATATTTATATTTATTATTTATACTTGTATTGATACTAGATTTATTGTACTAGGATAAATTGTTTTCATTTTAAGTGGTCGTCTCACCTGTAGTTCACTCAGTAGTGTTTTTTGAAAGGGTATTTTTTGGCCTTTTGATCTGAAGTAGTTGTCAAGGCCAGGCACAAAGAAGGTACAGTCACTTCTGGTGTGGGAGAGAGGAAATCTAAATGTGGAATTCCTGGAGCGTAGCTGCTTGTATTTTGTTGACACTGGTTCTTTCACAGAATCATAGAATGATAGGGATTGGAAGGGGCCTCTGGAAATCATCTCATCCACCCTTCCTGCTCCAGCAGGGTCACCCAGAGCAGGGTGCCCAGGATCACATTGTCCAGGTGGGTTTGGAATCTCTGCAGAGAAGGAGGCTCCACAACCTCTCTGGGCAGCCTGGGCCAGGCTCTGAGCTTTTCCTCATATTCATTCACACGGAACCTCCTGCGTTCCAATTTGTGCCTGTTGCCCCTTGTCCTGTTGCTGGGCACCACTGAAAAGAGACTGGCCCCATCCTAATATGTCCCCTTTGATAGTGCTGGCTTCCTTGCCAAAGCTACAGATACCCGGAGGTAACAAACCCAGCCTTCAGCACGCGTGCCGGTGGGTGTTTGTTCCCTGGAGCAGCAGGTGCTCTGCACATTCTTGCTTTCCACACCTGTGTTAAGCGATGCCCGTGCTGATGTACACGAGGACATCAGGTAGGTGAGCAGTGCAGTGGTGCGGGCACAGAGGGAGCCTGGGGGCTTGCTGGCTGGGGTGGGTTCCTGCCCCTACCCATGCGTGGGCTTCATGCCTTCTTTCCTGCAAAGCTCTGCTGGTGCACTGCTCTCCTGTGCTGCTGGCTGTTGGCTGGGTCTGGAGCCTTGCCACAGCCCCCTGTGTGCCCGGCACATGTTTTGGCATGGTTCCTTCCATCTAAGACCAGTAATTGATCTCATAATATCTTATTAAATATATTACTAAGGATGCTACACTAAGTGACTAGTTTAATGGGTGCTTAGAACATGATGTGTGAGACTGACCACGATTCACAGCATCGGTAAATTGGCATCATTAAAGCAGTAGCTAACTCGGGACCCCAGAAGCTTGACTTGCTCAGTGCCTTCTGCATCAAGTCCTCATTGTGAAATTTCCTTCCTGGGAGAATAACCACTGTGCAAAATTCAGTAAACATGTTTTTTTTAACTGCCTTGTAAACACTGCCTGTTCTAACAAAGCCCTGAGTGTGCTTGATATTCAGATGTGACACATGTCTTAATTTCAGCTCTTTTCTGAGGTGTAGTCAATAAATCCCAAGTATCACAGTTTAGAAAAAAAGTGTTGACTGTTGTGTCTAATATGAAGCTGAGTAATAATTAAAAGAGCTTGTAGGGAAGTAGTGCTACGTCAGCAATTATTATATAATATTAGAATAGCTGCCACTAAAAGGGGAGAATACCAGCCATTTTAAGTCCCTTCTGTACTAATTCTAATCATGGTAACTTCATTCTGCTGCAGAAACTTCCTGCCAGGGGAACAACAAGTCTCCCAGCACTCCAGTGACACCAATGCCAGCTTACTCCATGATGGAAACACCACAGCTGAAGAAGGAGTTGAGCAGGTGAGCGTTGCCTCCATGAGTACAGCTCATACCAGAAACTTCCTGGCAGGTAGTGTGGAAGAAAACTCCTGGGCTGGAAATGAAAACCTGGTGAAGCTCCTCTGAGTGTTTTTTGAGGTCATGTCACACTTTTCCCTGGTCTGAGGCTCTTCCTGAGCTGTGACAGTGCAAGGTGCAGCATTACCTTAACCTAAGCTCCCACCTTTCTCTTTCAGATTTGGAGTTCGTGCTCTCCCCAAACGCCAGATGGTCTTGAAGCTGAAGGAGATATTCCAGTATACTCACCAGGACATGGATTCTGACTTTGAGGATGAAATCCCATCATCCCAGCCTCCCCTGCAGAAGTCCCCAGCCAGACGCTCTAGGCAGTCCAAAGCAGAGCGGGCTGCAAATGGAAAGCGTGCGGGCACCTCGAGGGCTGGGGGCAAAAGGAATCTGGCTGCTGCGGCTCCTGCAGTGCTCCCTGTGGGCAGGGCTGATGGTGACCTTGTTGGATCCCGTGAAACAGGCTGCGCAGCACCCAAGGAGGGAATTAAAACAACACATCATGCTGAAGGATCCAAAGAACAGGAAAGATTATCTGTGTCCCCAGAGAGAGGGTCTCTGGCAGCTGACGGTGATGAGCCAATGTTCTCAGCATCTCAGCAGTCTGCAGGTTCTTCAGTGGACGGAAGCGACATCTCTTTTGGTTCACAGAGGTAAGGCAACAAAGTACTAAACAATTAGTAGCACAGGGCAGATCTGAGCTAGGAATGTGGCAAACAGGGGTGAGTGTCCGTGTGGTGTACAGGTGGCCCTGCCACCTCCTTGGGCCTGTCATTTGAAGGTCAGCACACTCTGACAAAGGAAGCAGGCTTTAGGGTTTTTTGTCTAGTTGCCAGCGAGCCATTCTCAGAACACAGAAGTGGTTGTGGCTGCCTGTGGGCCAGGCCCAAGTCTGGCATGCCTGGTCTCTGCAAGTTAGAGCGACATGGACTGACAGCCTGCAGCCTGAGCAGGGAGAGGATGGCTTGGCAGAGGCTGCCACAGCATGGCAGCAGTAGCTGCTGTGGGTCAGGAGCAAGGAATGCCAGACAGCTTCAGGGCTGGGTGAGCAGGACCAGCGCTGTCACGGCTGGGATGGGGAACTTTGCAGGACACTGCTTCGTGCCTTTTGTGGGTGCCGGTATTGGAGAATCTGTGATCCCGTAGAGGGTAGGCACAGGGGTTGGTCACCAGGGACTTGGGGAGCTCTGGTCCCCTCTTTGATGGCCTGCTCTCTCCTTCATCTCTCGTCTACTTGATCTTGCTTTTAGTTCTTTCATGAATGGATTTGAAGCCTGTGCTTTTGCATCGGAGGAGGAGGAAGAGGAGTTTCCAGCCTCTCAGGCAGCAGCTCGGGAAGAAGATAAGCTGGAGGCAGTGAGATGCTACATCCGTTCAAACACCGCCCTGTACAACAAGGTTCTCTTTTATGAGCCAATTGAGCTGGCTGAGCTGCACGCCGAGCTGAAACAGAACGGCATTAAAATTTCTAAGGCAAAGCTGCTGGACTTTTTAGATGCTCACTGCATCACATTTACCACGGCCAGAGCCCGGAAAGAGCAGGCAAGGAAAAGAAAGGGAAACAAAAAACAGAGGAGACGATACTGAATCGAGGAGGAGCCCACTCCTCCATCCTGAAAGTGTTGTACCTGGAGGCCTTCCTGCTAAGCTGGAACCCGGTTCCAGGCTGGTGCTAGCAGTGGTGCTGGGATGGGTGGGTGCGCTGCTCCTCCTTGTGGCCTGCTGTCCAGATGACAGGCTGGAGAACGGGTCTGAACTGAGCTCCCCCTCCCAGCCCTCTGCTCTGAATTGCACAAACTCCTCCCAGTGTTGTCCTGCCTTCAGCACACGGGTCATCTGGAGCCTCTTTCTTCCTCTCGATTTTTCTCCTATGCCTTTTCTTTCCATTTTTCTAATAGGTTATAGGTCCCCAACTTTGCTTCGTGTTGGTGCTTCTCAAGGCAGGTGCTTCCCCAGTGACACTTGCCAAGACTTTTTCCCTGGTCTTGGGCTGTGAAATGCTTCACCCTTCAAGTTCCAGTATTCAGCTGAATAACCCACCTGCAAGGAACCAGTCCCTATGTAAAGCACTGGGTGTTTAGACCCAGTGACTTCCACCTTCCTTTCCTCAGCATGGTTTGCCCTGCTGACAGTCAAGGCAGGGAGCATTGTGAAAATACAAAGCTTTGCTTCTCTCCTTGGTTCAATTTGCATTCTCTGGTAAAACTCCTAAATCTGTGTTTTCTAAACAGCTGCAAAACCCAGTCTCTTTGCCACATCTCCCAGAAGCACCCTCTGACACCGGATGCCATGGGAAAGCCCTTTGGATTCGAACGTCCCAATGTTCAGGATCCCTGTTAAAGGTCCTGCCCTCTGCATTTTCTGAGGGCCTTTTTGCCTCCTCACCATAGCCTCAGTGTGTCCTCAACAGGTGCTTTAAAGAAGACGGTGTTACAGTAACCACTGGACATCTTCAGCACTTAGAACCTGCTCTAGACCCACTTCTCTGATCAGTCTCGTTTCCAAACTGGTCTGATCTTTGGCTGTAAACTGTCTGAGACTCTTGGGGAAGTCTTGGACCCTAAATTGTCATCTTTTATATATTTATTTCCGCATCTTCCAACTGTCTCTTCTGGCAGTTCTGAGTCTGCAAAGAGTCTCAATGAGCAAAACAGACACAACACTTCAAAAAGAAAAAATGGTATTTATGTATCTGGAACATAAAAATATTTTGTCTATTTTTGATACAGCATATCTTCCTTTTGATTTGATCGACATTATATACAATAAACAATTTGTAAGGTACTCATGATAAACTAGAAGTAATGTCTTCTGACAGACTTGGGGGGTGGGTCTAAGCAGCAGTGCCGTGTCCAGTGGAGAGCACTGGAGTCCACAGTCTGGCTGAGACCCCAAGCAGAGAAATGGAGGAAGAGTTGCTGTCCTGGCACCCAGCAGCAGAGAGGGGTGGAATGGGAGCCATCACCCATCAGTGGCAGATGGATTGGCTGGCTGGAGAGAGAAGAGCTGCCTGGTTCCTCTGGGCTGCGCAGCCCTGAGGTAAGGGAGACCCCAGGGGAAGGGACTGGGGTCTGCTAGGAGGGTGGGCTATGGGGAAGGGTCTGCTTTGGCCTTGGAGGGGAGGGCTGCTGGGGAAGGCAGAGTGGATGACTGCGTGTGAATCTCCTCTCTCTGCTGTCCGTGGCATCTATAATGGGGGGGGTTCCTAGCAAAGTCTCCTGCCATGTCTGGTGAATTTTCTGAAACTGGGGATAGTTTTCCTCCCTGGCAGTCCCATCACCCTTTCCTCCCCTACCTTCTTGTGCAAGAGCTGCCAGGAGATAGCTTTGTTAGGTGAAAAGGACAGGGCTTGCTTCGAGTGGCATTCTAGGAAATGTTTCCCTGCACGTACCGTGTATTTCTCGTTTGAGTACAACCTCATACGGGGAAAAAGCTTCAGTCTTAATATGGGAAAATAAATAAGATCCCTTCCCAGCTTTGTGCTGTGTTTATAGGACTTACATTTACAATCAAAGATTTTACAATCGATTCTTGTATTACTTCCAATGAATGCAGCGTCACAGTTCAGTGGATATAAATCACAGTTGCTCAAACAGCAGTGTGTCATAAAAACTGTTCAGCATGTTGTGAAAAAATCTGAATTCTAATCACTGAAAGTGTCTCCATCCTCCCGTCTTCATCATCCATAAACCTCACCACCGGGCAGACTTTGCCCAGTGCAGAGCAATGATTGGTAGTGTCACCTCCACGCAGTCAGGGTTTGGAGGTGACCACTTTGCCTCGATGCTGCCTCGTTGCCGAAGTAGACAAAATGAAAGGTCTCTTGTAATTCTAAAACTTCGTCTCAAGACGACGAGTAAAGGATTGAAAATCTTTTCCAGCCTTCAAGGCCGCAAGGACATACCTGACATACACTGCAAATTATCCAAAAGCACTTGCTCCTTCTCCTGGTTCAGCAGCCCGTAAGCAAAGCGTGCCTCAGGCGAGCGCTGCCGCTGCCATCTGCCAGGCACAGTGTTGCCAAACAGTTCCGTTTGGATGGATGTCTCTGCTTTCTTACCTTCCCCAGGCAGGCTCGTTTATCTTGGAAAATACATTGCCATCATGTTGGATTTTCAGCTGTGTAGTAACAGCTAGCAAAAATATTTTGATGCTTCTGTTTGGTTTAACACTTCCAAGGCTGCAGGGGGGGGGGGGGGGGGGGGGGGAGAAAAAAAAAAATCTTTTCAATCGAGTATTATGGTTTTTTTTTTATTTTAAAAAAAGGCGCG
>WTSP01008366.1:0-18010 GCA_025331215.1 Actenoides lindsayi
CGCGCCATGCCCGCGCCCCGCTCCGCTCCGCACGGCGCGCGGGCGGGCGGGCCTGCGCCGGAGGGGGGGGGTAAGGGGGGGCGGCGGCGGCCCGCCTCCAAACCCGCATCACTTCAGAGGGGGAGAGGCGGTTTCTGCCCCAGCCGCTGCGTTCCAAGCGGGATGGGCAAGCTAGGGGCAGCGGGGAGGCAGGCGGCGGGAACTCTCACCACCCTTCATGTCGTTGTCGTCCCCCCCTTCCAGCAGCCGGAAGGGTTTGTTTGCCCTGGTCCCCGAGGGGTGCTGCAAGGTTCGAGCCTTGGGGTGCTTCTGGGCGCTCGGTATGGGGCTTGGGAACGAGGGAGGGCACAAGAGCGCGAGGGACCTGCTGGGCAAAACCTCTTTGACGTTGCTCCCGAGGGAGGAATTTCAGCGGGTCCCCACGGACAGACGGGGTCCCCACGGACAGGCGGGGTCCCCAGGCATACGCAGCCCGTGTTTCTTGCCCGCTCTGGGTGAGCTTTCCTCGCACCCCTTCTCACCGGGGGACAAATCCCTTCTCCCACCCGTTGGCAGATGCGGCTGCGGGGGGGAGAGAGGCGAGGGGAGCGCAGCGAGGGGCTGACCGCCCGGTCCCACACTGCCCCGCTCCCGCCGCTCTCTCCCGCCTCGGATCGGCCCCCGCCGCTTCCCCCGTCCCGAGGAAAACCGGGCAAAGAGCAACTTCCCCGTCTGACCGCTCGCCCGCTTCCCGCCTTTCCCCGGAGGTAGCTCTGCAACACCCACACTCCTCGGGAGCAGCCGCCGGAGCTCCCCCGAGCCCGCAAAAAGTTTCTGCCCCGTGTCCCTCGGGAAAACGCAGCCTTAAGTTCAGCCTTGCGGAAGCGGGGGGGGGGGTTGCTCCGGCCGCGGCTCCCGCGTCCCTCACTCCTCCTCCTCCTCCTCCTCCTCCTCCTCCTCTCTCCGCGTCGGATCCGTGTGGTTTGGGTTGGTTCCCCCCGCCCGGCTCCTTCCACCTGAAGGAATTTATGACACAGATGAAAACTGAAAACGGACGAGAGACGCAGTGATGTCGCCGGGGGATTAAACGGGGTGGAGGTGATGTCACCGTGCCTGCACAGCAAAACACACACACACACACACACACCCCCGGAGACGCGGTGCTGCCAAGGGAGCACGATCGGCCCCACGTCACTCGTGCCACCGGTATAAATGCGGTCCCGCGATGTCCATGGCTGTCGGCGCGGAGGCTCCCGCCACTCGACTGCAGCCGGGCGCCGGGAGAAGCAGCGGGGCGGCGGCGGCGGCGGAGGAGGAGGAAGAGGAGGAGGAGGAGGAGGAGGATGCTGCGCGCCTTGGTGGCAGTGTCCCTGTGGCTGCGGGTGAGCCCACGGGCGCAGGGCGCGCCGTGCGAGGCTGTGCGCATCCCCATGTGCCGCTCCATGCCCTGGAACATCACCCGCATGCCCAACCACCTTCACCACAGCACCCAGGAGAACGCCGTCCTCGCCATTGAGCAGTACGAGGAACTGGTGGCCACCGGCTGCAGCCCGGTCCTCTCGTTCTTCCTGTGCGCCATGTACGCTCCCATCTGCACCCTGGAGTTCCTCTACGACCCTATCAAGCCGTGCCGCTCCGTCTGCCAGCGCGCCCGTGACGGCTGCGAGCCCATCATGCGCCGCTACAACCACAGCTGGCCCGAGAGCCTCGCCTGCGACGACCTCCCCGTCTATGACCGCGGCGTCTGCATCTCCCCGGAGGCCATCGTCACCGACCTGCCGGAGGGTGAGAGCCCCCGGGGCGCCTGGCCGGGGCGGTAGGGAGGACCCCTTCTACACCCCGCGGGGTGCCTGGGCTGGAACCCCCCCCCTACCCCACGCCCCTGCCCCGGGAGCCTCTCCCCAACAGCTTTCCTTCCCCGGGAGCCTCTCTCCAACAGCTTTCCTTCCCCGGGAGCCTCTCCCCAACAGCTTTCCTTCCCCGGGAGCCTCTCCCCAACAGCTTTCCTTCCCCGTTTGCAGATGTGAAGTGGACGGACTTCACGCAGGGCGTGTTGGTGCCGGAGAGGTCCCCGGAGCCTGACTGCAAGAGCCGCGGCCAGGGTGAGCCTCAGGCACCCTCCCCCAGCTCCCCCTTCCCAGACCCGGGCCCCTCTCTGACACCCCTCAACTCTTTCCCCTTCTCTTCCTTTGAAGAGCGATGCAGGTGCAAAAAGACAAAGCCTACCCTGACGACCTACCTGGCCAAGAACTACAGCTACAGTAAGTACACGGGGGAAACTGCTTCACTTTGCCTGTCGCACCCCTCTCCTTGCCCCGGGGAGTTAGGCAGCTCCGCTGTGGGTGCTGCACCTACACCAGGCCCTGTCCAGTGAGCGCGGCAGGAGGACACTGCTCCACTGGAGCCTTTCCAAGTGGGTTTTTGCCTGAGGACCGCTAGCTGTCCTCTTCCAAAACCCACACCCCATGCAGGTGGAGTAGTTATTGTGCAGATGGTTTGTTTGTGATAAAAGCAGTGAAATGTCGGTGATGTGCGCTGGGATCAACAGGTCGCTCTGCAGAAAGGGTTCTTGCTGCCGTGAAGGTCAATCCAGTAATTGCAATTACATCTAAATGTAAGCACGACCACGTGCTGCCTGGCCAGCTCTTGTTTTCATCTGGCAGGTGGAATATAATCAGGGGTTTATCACCTAAATAGAAATTTTAACTGTGAATGAAGCTGAAGCAAGGTGAACAGTTACCACTTAGAATTTCCTATGTCCTCTTACTCAGTAGCCAGATCTTCACCTGGTGCAGAATTGACAGAGATTGACTGAATCCAAGGACGATTTGCACCGTCCAGCCAAGGAGCTGGTTGGTAGTTTTATCATGTTGCGTGACATATTGGCGATATAAGTACTCACCCTGCTTCCCACTTCGCTTCCCCCTTTGGTTTTCTGATGCTGAGAGTCAGGAAGAATTCTAGATAAATACCAGATGAAATGTCTGTAATGCCAATAGAAAATCCCCATTAACTACAAATGTAGCATGCAGTATCATGGGCTTTTTCTCAGATGCCAGTTGTTTCTTCAAGGGCTATAATTAGTTCTCATGCAATAGGATTACAGCCAGTCAATTCTTTTTTTGTCAGGTATCAAATGAAAGTGAGTTTGTAGATATTTGCTTCTTTCTTAGTATGGGGGAAAAAAAAAAGTCCAAGCCCCAGTCTGGTGGCAATAATCGAGATGAACATCTAATTTAATTGTACACTTTTCTTTTTAATGTATTTTTGTCATGGTATTTTGGTGCATTTATGTCATATATTCTTTTTATATAATTCCTTAATCAATCTTAGTACTACCTAGTGACATGTTCAGGTGGGACAATGAACTTGTCTGAAATACATGAAATAGCAGTAATATAAAATGACTCTTCCAAAATAGCCACACAAAATCTGATTCCAGTGACTTCAGTGGGACTGTTGCTTGAATAAAAACTGAAGGTTGGGGTCTAAAACTTAATTCCCTTGAATTTGTGAAACTGAGATTTTGTTTTTGAGAGGTTGATTTTTCTTCAATCTCCTCTGAAATAAATAGACATGTTCATATGAAAAATAAAGTGAGAGACAAGAACAAGTTGCAAATAAAATCCAATTTTTTCTGAAATCCTTTAAAATAATATTTACAGCCAAATTGCATTTCTAGCTGATAAAAACTTGGTTTCATTCTGAACTGAAAATGGATTGTGAGTCTCTGACACTGAAATCCCTCACGTGTTTTGTGTCCATTCCACAAGTTAGCACGTAAAGCTCAGACTGCATTCAAATTGCTCGTCTCCTCTTTTCTACATGTGAAGTTTATTCCAAAGATTTGTAGGTCCATTTGAAGGCTTTTGACCAGGGGCAGCACCAATGCAGGCTGGTCGTGTTGAGGTACCTATTGTGGTAATACTGGGATCCTACTGTGGTCATATGATGGTCCTATTGTGATAATAGGTCCCTTCCTATTTTGACTTTTCCTAGAGACAAAGTCCTTTGTGTAAAAATCCTGCTTCGTTTCTCTGCTTTGGTCCTTCTCGCAGGAGAGAAGGGGTGGTAAGTGCTGTCAGGGTTCACAGGTAGAGAGTTACCCAGGGATCATTCTCAGAGCAATCTACACAGTCTCACCTTCTTGCATCCATGCAGATGTGCAGTTTTCTTCAGTAAAAGGTAAAAATGTGAATGTTTGTCTATGCAGAGTCAGAAGAACCCATTTCAGAGTCTGTGTTAAATGACGATCTGAATATCAACGGAGGCGAATGATGAAAAGAGGTGTAGACCAAGCAAACCACGACAATCCTAAGCCTCTAAGTTCTTGACTACTTGTTTCAAACCTTCCCTTCTTATATAAGAAAAGACTTTAGTTCCTGGGGGCAGACTACATGGAAATGAGTTTTTTATTGAAAAGACTGAACTCTCACTAACTGCCTATGAGGTGAATCCTTCATGACTTAATTGGAAATAGCCAGGTGTGGCTATAGAACAAATGGTCCAATTCATGTGAGGGGTTGTTGGAGTCTGAGTCAAAGGAGCTGTTTGTGGGTGTGATTCCAGGCAAGATTGCTTGGCCTGATCTGGCAAAGGTTTAAGCACATGTTTAATTTCACAATTGTCAACAGCCCTACTGAAAACCAAATCAGGATCAAGCCTCTGTCATTCTAAGCCACTGTACGTGCCCACACATGAAGAAGTAGTTGTAGTTTCACAGCCTAAACAACAGCTTTCAATTTAATACCTCTTATTGAATTGTGAGATGTGTTTAAATTTCTAAGACTGTTGTTCTCACGCCTCTGTTTTACTAATTGCAGTTATTCACGCCAAAGTGAAAAGTGTAGAAAGAGGGAACTGCAATGAAATCACGACTGTGGTTGATGTCAAAGACATACTTAAGTCTTCGATGCCAATTCCTCTGTCTCAAGTGCCTCTTCTCACCAATTCCTCCTGCCAGTGTCCACCTCTTCAACCCAAGCAGGACGTTCTCATCATGTGCTATGAATGGCGCTCAAGGTGAGCCCCCGCGATCTGTTATGGGATGGGAAAACGTTATATATAGCTGTGCTGGACAGGAAGGAGGACCAGAAAAGCTCTCTTTCTGGTCACGTTTTGTGTGTTATAGTTACACCACTGATAGTTTTTCTTAAGATAACTGACAGTTTCTCTTAAGATAACTCACATGTACACCTGTAGGTTTCAACTACCTTCACAATTATCTTTCTCCACTTAATCAGTTTCAGCCCTGCATCGTGATATGGTGGTTGCAAAACATGGCTCATACATGGAACATAAACTCTGGTGGTGTTAGGTGCTGTCAGTATATTTCTCAAAGCATTGTGAGGCAGTTGAGGCATCTCCAGCTGTTCAGGAGTGCCTCTCCAGAACCGCTTTCCATAGGTATGAGCTGCTTTGTGTGCTTGTCACGGTTTAGGGTCAGGGCAGGCCAACAGTGGCTGAGATGGTGGTTCATGTTGGCAGGACCACATGGAAGGTATAGTTCTGCTTCACCGACCCCAGGGGAGGGGACAGGAGAGGATGCACATGTCCCGCCTGCAGAGCTGCTGGAGACAGAGCCAGGCCTTCTCTACCAGTCTATCTGTGCTTTGGACTAGTGCCATCAGGGAGATGTTTCTGATCCCACAGCTGTAGTGGGACCAGCAAAAGCTGCAGCCATTGGAGCTCCAGCTCCTGGATGGCAGATGAGAAGTAAATATTCTCAGAGCAGTTTGCCAGTGCTGCTGTATGATTAAAAGACAAAACAACAGTAACTTTACCAGTCCTTTCCTCTGGCAGTCAGCCTAGCCCCAGGCATGGAAGGAAATCCCACATGCTGGTCTGGAGGGGAGGGAGAGATGAATCACAGCTCCCTTTTCCCTCTGGGTCCTGCAGGCAGAAGGGGACAGCTCATCCCCATTACCAGTGTGTACCATTAGCAACAGATGCCACCAGGACAGGTTGTGGTGTGGTAGTTACCTGTGTGCTCCTGTGCCATGCTAAGTCAGAGCTAAGGCTCTTTGTAAAATGTGCAGGCTGGTGTTGCGCACAGTGATACGACTGTAAAATGATCCTGTGCACTTGTAGAACCATAAAACATCTATAAGCACAACTTGATGGGCCATATCCATGTTTTCAATGAGTTTTATGTTGATATTTTAAAAAGATTATAGAGCTGTTTCTAAAAGTTGCCACCTGATGCCTTATTATCTTAACTTTTTTTTTATCATGAGCTACCAGGCACAATATTTTATTATTACACAGCACCTTGTCCCTCCACGTCTGCAAATATTTCACAAAGATTAATTTAGAGCCCTCTACTTCTGCTAGCCATTTTAGTGATACATGCTCCAAGTCACGCAGAAGAACCACGACTAAGATTGTGATCAAGGAGCTCTGAGCTGCAGAGCTTTGTTGGAGCAGACCCTCCAGAGGCTGTCAGAAAGGAGAGATTGCAAAAAGCGAAAGATCGCCATCTGCTTCTCCATTACTATGGAAAAACACACCATTCACTAAATATTTTGTGCTGGTTTTTAAAGGTCACTGAGGTTTTTAATTCCGTATAGTGTACTAAAATGGATTTGAAAAAGAAACATAAACTATTATATGTGTTTCCTGTTGAGCTCAGTGGCATGAAACCCGAAGGTTTTGAGTTACAGCAGTTTTTTTTTAAATGCCAGAAGTGAAATGGGTGGAAGCTGCATCTCCACTGAAGTCAACAACAAAACACCCATCAAGTATCCATAAGTTTTGGATCTCATTCAGAAATTTGACCTGAGCAGAAGCTGCATCAGATGTACACTGTATTGTGTTTTCATTTAACATAATGTGGCCTCAGCTTCAATCCTATATATTCATTCTCTTGGAAAGCAAAATAGATGAGTATCTTATTGGTTTTGACTCTCCAGGGCTTGCACTCACTCTCGTCCTTTCATGTTTGGGCAAGGTGGATGTACTGTGGCTGACAGCTATGAGTGGCAGCATTTTCTACTCTTTTTGAACTGTTTAGATGTCTCCAGCCAACACTAATGTCTAAGTAAAACCTTCCAGAATTAGGGAAATGATACTAGGGCATTTTATGGCCCAAACCCAACCAAACAAACAAAAAAAGGAATTAAAAGAAATGAAGAAAAAAGAAAATGTTTAAAGGATTAAATAGTTATCAGTAGAGGAGATACAGAAAATCCAGCATCCCTGTGCTATAAAATGGTTGTTTCTAGGTTGGGACTTAGAAGGCATGACAGCAGACTGCTTTGGAATAAACTATTTTAGAAGCTGTTTAAGACATATATATATTTAATAGTTGTATTTTTGCTTTCTTCATTTCATGCAACCTAGACAATATTTGCATACAGGAGCAAGATTGATTTAATTGTCAGGCAAGTGTCACTGCACATGCAGCTTCCAAATCCCCTTTAAAAGCACTCATTAAGTAATTACATGTAAGAAATACATACTACTATCCTCATATGTTTAGAGGTAGAAATAGAGACAGTTCCAAGTGATCTGATAATGCGTTACTGTTCATCAACTGAGCTGTATTAAGTGGGGCATGTGAAACAGCTTTTTTTTTAATAAGTAGTAAAATATATCAGTTTAAATGACTCTTCTGCACACACACAAATATATGGTGGGCCTAAGTGAAAATATATGTGTATATACATTAAACCAGTTCATGGGTTGTTACCCAACCCATCATTTTCTGTTAGCAGTGATCAAGACAGGACAATTTTATTCTGCAGAGGAGCTGCATGTGAGGAAAAAAGGCTCTAAATGTTTTCTCAAATGCTGGCCATGTGCTGCAGTTTTGACTGAAAAATCTGATTGCTTTTGAAAGTTATTTTCTGGTTTTTATAGAGTTTAGAATAGAGTTTCAGAAGCATCAGTATAAGCATGTAGCAATCCATTAGAAAAGATTTAGGGATGGAGAAAAATATTTTTCTGCCTATCGTGCCATACACAGAAACTGTCAGTGTGAAGGTCCTGCTGGTGCCTCTCAGCCTGTGTTCAATCATCTGAAATAACATCTCAGGAATCAAGATCAGAAGTAGCTGTAATTTGTGTTAATTTCTTAATTTTCAGGTTGATGCTTCTTGACGGGTGTCTAGTTGAAAAATGGAAGGATCAACTAAACAAAAGATTTAAGGTAAATACAACCAAAGAAAAGAATGCTGTTGTTCTTGATAAAAAGTTAAACACCTTTGTTCTACTTCAGCACTGAATCTCTTGCTTCACTTTCAGGTATCTGTAGTGCCTTTGGATATTGTTATTTTCACTTCAGCATTTTCATAGCTCATAATTACACACCACTGTAAAATTTCAGTCTTGTGTTTTCATGAGGTAAAAACCCCCCACAATTGTATTCATCAGTAGAAGTTTTTAGTTTACAGAACAACTTCTTGCAGGAAATGGTATTTGATGCTTTTATAATTCCCTTTTCCCCTCACTTAATCATGTAAAACCCATGTATGAAAAAGAAAACATGCTTTAAATGTTTAAAAAATAAATACATTGCAATCACAGAGGATACCATGTGGGATTTAGGAGAATGTGAACGTATGACTCGGACATTTGAAATCCCTTAGCTGTCAATTTAATGGCCTGTTACTGACACACAGTGTGTTTTAGTGGCCTCCCCACACTGTTTTGTCACTTCTAATCATGTCTTGAAACCTGTTTGAATGTTCACTTCCAGGCTGTCAAACATGACTGCCAAACAAAATACTTCTCAAAACATGTGCCATTCCATCTGTTATTAATAGTTTCATAAACTAAATCCTCATTTAAACGTGTTCAAGTGGGACACACCTAAACGCCTGCTGATAGTTTTTGGTTTATAGAGATGCATATAATGACCCTGACCACACAAAGATAGCCAGTGTGGAGCTAGGAATCACAGTGGCTTCATTTTAGTGCCTGTCATTCATTTCTGAAGCCTTGAATCCAACTTTTATCTTGAGTTACCATTTAAAATGAATGTTTTGAGCTGTCTGTGGACCACAGAAGACAGCTGTTAACATAACCACAACATGGCTGGTCTCTTATCTAGCCAGGACAAGATTCTGAGTTTCAACAGGGTCAGTACAGAGAGTAAAAAGAGTAAAGAGTAAAGCTGGAGAGTCCTTCTCTTACTTTTATCACTGAACAAAGGTCCTGCCTTTGGCAGTTTCAGAAGAGAAAGTTCATTAAGAGAGGGGAGAGGTGAGACCCCTTCTAGGTTCTACTATCTACCTTGCTTTCCTTAAAATAAGTATTTCTGTTCCTAGAGGTGAAAGGCTTCATTCTCCACTGTGGTGTTGTGGGTCTCTCCATATTTTGGACCACCAAACCACTTAAGCTCACTGTAAAAACGTGTTTTCTAACCACTGCACCTCTGGGTTTGGGTGTCTGACAGCTATTCTCTTTGGTTAGTCTAATTGCTTTTCAAAATTTTTCAAGGATGTTGCTGAATAAAGCTGCAGGTGCATTATTCGCAGCTGTCCCACTGCAGCTCTGAATGCTGTGATTTCAGTGGCCATCTCCATTGTCTGTCCTTAAGTCCTCTCTACCCCAGGGAAAAGCAGACCCAGAAAAGAAGGTGGCATTTACCACCTTCCCTTGTAGCTGTGTGTTTAAAGATATAATGTGAAAGGATAGCCTGTGTTCTGCAAGAACACAAGATTCTCTGCAAGAGATTCTCCAAGAATCTTAAGTTGCATGTTCAGTAAGACAGCAAAGAAGGAGTCTGCGAAGGGGCCCCAACGTGCAGACCCATGTCTTTTTGATGGCAGGGTGCCAGCACCCCTGGATTTCTGAAAAGGCATGAGATGTGCACTCTTATGCAGTGTACATACAAGATGTGCCATTGTCACCTTCATCAACTGCTATCGTGGAACTTGCCCAACCCAAGAACACACAGCAGGTTCCCCCTGCCAACAGCTGGAACATGCTGGGATCGATGGCTCTGCAGCATAGAGCATAAAACTGTTAAAAGCAGCACTAGTACAGGTGGTTCAGGAATGCTTTAAGACATAATTATTAATGACTATGTCCTTCCCTAACTCTTTGTCTTCTGCATTGCCACAGAGGTGGGAACAGAGACTGCAAGAACAAAAGCTGCGAACGACCCGCAGCAAGAACCAGAATGTAGGACACAGTGGGCGGAGTGGACCCCCAAAACCACCAACCAAGAACACCAGCCCACTGGTCAGTGGCCCCAAAAAAGCCATTAAAATACGAAATGGCCAGAAAGAAGCCAACCCTAAAAAAGTATGAGTGTGAAATTCCCAAGTGGAAAGACTTTTCCTGCACGATGGGGGTCACCATCTGGCTTGGTCAGCATGATTTCTTGATCCAGAACTCAATGACTTAAAAACTCACAGCGGTTTCTGCGTAGACATTTTTGCTGCACTTTACTTTTAAAAGGTTTGCTTTTCCTCTCGAGCCACTGCAAGCCATAGAGCGTAGGTTTGCACTAATATGTGGTAGACATATTCAGGCTGGCTGAACTTTAGCATAGGGCTCTGATTTGCAGTTCTAGATAGATTTGGGCTTGGCTGTCAGAGGTTTTAACTCCTTATGCTGTTTTCCTGCTCTGCTTCCCTGACAGAGGTTGGAGAGCTGCATGAGTGGTGAAGGGTCTAGAGCAGAAGTCTTGTGAGGAGCAGCTGAGGAAACTGGGGTTTCTTAGTCTGAAGAAAAGGAGGCTCAGGGGAGACCTTCTTGCTCTCGACAACTCCCTGAACGGAGGCTGGAGCCAGGTGGGGTCGGTCTCTTCTCCCAAGGAAAATGCGATAGGACAAGAGGAAATGGCCTCAAGTTGTGCCAGGGGAGGTTTAGGTTGGACATAAGGAAAATTTTCTTCCTTGCAGGGATTTTCAAGGCCTAGGACAGCCTGCCCAGGGCAGTGGTGGAGTCCCCATCCCCAGAGGGGTTTGCAAGCTGTCTAGATGTGGTGCCGAGGGACGTGGTTTATTTATGACCTGGCAGTGCTGGGTTAATGGTTGTACTTGATGATCTTAAAGGTCTTAAATGATTCTATGGGTCATCTTTCCTCTCCTTAGAACATGCACCAGTGTGATAGTTGGCAAGTTAGCCTGTGAATTAGCCTAGTGAGCTGAGAGCCGTGGCAGAGGGATGGTACCACTGAGAAACATTTTGGGCAGCAACTGCTGCAGCTGTTGGAGCGGAATCTGTCTGCTATTTGGAATCACAGCCCTTGGTCAGAGTGTTCCAAAGCATAGTTTACCAATAAGCATCTGGGTATACATTATGTGATTATTTTTACGTGTGTGCCAAAAATATGCTTACAGTGTTAGCATTTGTGGGTTCATGTAGCAAAAATGCATTGAAAGCAGACATTTAATTATTTTGTTGTACTTCAGGCTGGCTTCTGGTGTTATCATTTCAAATATATTTAAGCATCTAATTGAAAAAAAATCAGTGCTTTTAAAAAGGACAGATTAAAATGAAGCGGATCTGTAGAATTCTTAGAAGTAACAAGTTTGCTGTAATATAGCTTTGGTATGAAAATGGGAATAAAAGCATTATTCTAAACATAACTAACAGCTACTGTACAGTGTTGAGGGGAAGACAGGGTTTCATGTGGCTAAGTGTTCATTTGGATAATTTTTTATCATTTGACACCATATTTCTAAACCTTTGTCTGATACCAAATAAATAAATAAATAAATAAATAAAGGCTCGTTCCTATTCGTGAACTTCTCAAGATAACTGGCTACTGGCAGGTTTGCTGATCAGTGACATTTACCCTGCAAAGTGTCACAGACAAAGCAGGTGTTTTTATTTATGTGCTAAGTTTTACTGACTTAACATTGGTGTTAAAATAGCAGAGGTGATAGAAATCTAATCAACATAGCTCTGGGATCACCCACATTAACGTTGTGAGACCTTGTGATAGACATCTGAGAGACCTTCAAGAATTCCTGCAGCAAAACTAAGGACCTATACTTGGCAATTCTGGTATCTGTAAAACAAAATGAGAGTTTCTAGACCAAAATGTGCATTTTTAAAATAGAGAGGGTCTATGATGGAGAAAACAAAAAGAGTTCTGTGTAGGTTAACATAAGGAGTTACAATTGGTCATGTCAGTATCATGAGCATTGTCATTACAAGAATTCCAATTAAATACTCACACATGAAATTCAAGGCAGAATATGCTGGAGATTTTGGTAGCATCAGTAATATCTTTGGTAATGTGCTAACATAAGCCAAAGACATATAAGCCAAGTTAGGATGCTTAAAACAAAGGGACAGAGGTGTTACAGGAAAATGGAATAACAGCATATGGTGTAGTGCAGGGGGAAATAATCCCAGCTCTGCATGACAACTGGTTTTGCTTTGAGCAGCTGGTTCAAATATGCAAAAGTCAGCATTTGAATGTAGCCCTTCCTGCTAATTCTGGGCAGATGCAGAACTTTATCTCCATGGAACTTTTGCAGAGTTAGATCCCAAATTCAATCCAGGTGCCAGGAATGCTGAGCATATATTGCATCTGTTGACGTTAGTGGGAATTACGTGTGTTTGACACGTCAAAAAGTCCAGACCACAAACCTAGGTGCCTAAATACAGACTATAGGTGAAATCTTAATCCTCTACAGTGAAATGGAAAAGCTGAAATCGAAATCAAAGGAGACAGAATTTCACTGCAGGTGACCAAATTAGGTGAGTTTGAGAATGCTGATTTAAGTAAACATGATCTAAAAGATATCTATGTATGATTGGAAAGTTCCTAAATTAGTTTTGTCTGCTGTGTAGTAGTTCTTGAGATTTGATTACCTATTGATCCCAATTTCATGTACCCCAATAAATATGTATAAGGGTCGCTGTTAAAAATGAATGCCAGTCAATTAACATCAATGTGATCTCCAAATAACACAAAGTTGTGATATCTCACTTCAACACGTTTCATTGTGAACACCGTCAAGGGTGGTGGCTGGTGAATGAATCCTTTGGAAGAGCTAGCTAGACTCCATAGAAACATTTTATATTGTTTTACAACTGTTAAAACTTTTAAATTTTTTTGATAGGGGAGAAAACCAAAAGTTTACAATTCTTTTCTACAGAGAGCTGTCAGCATTCCTTCTGTAAATTACTGTCACTGAACTGGAGAATCCAGTGTGTTGGAATAAACTTTGCTTCACCAAGCCCAGTGGTTCCAAACTCCCTAGCATTGTTATGTATGCTTTATGCTGACTAACTTTCATCCTGACATGGTAAAAATATCATACCAGTTTGATCTTTTGGTATCGAAGAAGAAGGCAAGGCAATACAACAAAAAGCAGGGGATCTCATCATACCAAGAACAGATGTGCAGACAGGAGGGATGAATTAGTAAGGTGGTATGTTTTCCCAAATCCATTTTTTTTCTACTTTTTAAGAAGCCATGGGTCAAACCAATTCAACACTTACCTAAGTCACTGCATTTTGAAAATCCCTCACAATTATTAACTCGCTGTGACATCCAATGCTGTCTGGATCCAGATCCAGAACATCCCCACCCTCCAGTCTTCTGCCTGCCTCTTGCAAAGGTGTGAAACAGATGTTGAGCTGTTGGAGCAGGCAGATGGATCCTCCTGCACGCCCACGTGGCCCACTCACCGCTTCTGCTTCCTGGCCTGTGGCAAAAAGCCAGACTCACTGCTCCTCGTGCACATCTGCAGCCAGGGGTGGTCACTGCTGTTAGTGCACCCCAGCACCAGAGCCAGGGAATGATTTAGCAAAGTGGCCAAATAGTTCACCAACAGATGAAAGCCATTACTGTACGTATTTAGAGATCAAAAATCCAGGCCAAAACTTGAAGTGTCAAATGTTTTTTCTCAATGTTACAGCTGTCTTCCTACTGAGGGGCTTGACTTTTTTTCTTCATACAAAATAAAAATGGCCCGGAACACCCAACAGATGTTTCTAGTGCATTTCTTACTACCTCCCACACACATGTGCCCAGTTTAGTAAGAAGTGCCATTGGATATTTTCACTGAATGTCCTAACCTCAGTTCCAGAAGAACCAAACCTGAAAAAATATTTATTCGAATTGTGAATAATTGGCGCTGTTTGAGAAGCTCAGTGTAATTGCAAATCAGAACTTTTTTATGAACCACATTTAAAAAGAAACAACAACATAAACCCTACCCCAATGAGACCTGAATGACCCGGTCACTTCAATTCAGTGTTGCAACTTCATTACTTGCGTCCACTTGTTGCCTACAACTGAGAAATAGTTCCTGTACAAATAAAAAGAAAAAAGTTTCCAGTCAAACGGATCTTAAATGATTTTGTGCAGCATTGTAACCTAAATTCCAAAAGAATGAAACCTGAAAAAATATTTACTCGTATTATGCACAACCAACACATGCTTTTTGGTTGTGCTTAGTAGCTGAATGTAAATGCACAGCTGAAAACGTTTCCTCGGCCAGATTTTTCTGGTAAACCACATCAGCTCCAATTAATTTTGTAAATAAATATAAATCCATCAATATGGGTCAGCAAACGTTAAAAATTATATTTCTATTTATAGTAAAAAAAACCCCAAACCAAACAAAAACAATAACTTGCAAGTTATTAATTTCTGTAGAGGTACATTACTTCTAATTAGAACAAGCCAAGGCTCTATGAAAAAACTAAAATTAATTTCAGCTTCTGACTGTATTTCCTGTAACATCACCAGAATTAATCACCAGTCTTTCTGGAAGGTGAAACAGGATTTTGAGCTTGCTTGTTAGATGTATAGTAAATCCAGGGGCTTCCAGATTAATATCAGATTGTCTGCTGTTGTTGCTGCCAAAAGGCTGGTGGATAAACCAGCATGACAGCATAAAGCAAACTATCTGGAAGGGAGGACACACACCTTTTCTCTAGATGAGAATATTAAGATCAAAACCCAGAAATACCTTAAATACATCAGATGGCTTATGTTACAGATAAAAGGTTAATGGACGCCTCAGAGGGATCAAGAGATGCCCCAAACAAACCAACACCCTGAGTATTTTGATTCCTTCTGGCTTCGGCGTGATGGATTTTTTAGTTTGTAGATACTGAAAGCACATCAGTATTTATCCTCCGAGCAAAGCAATTGGAAGGTTAATTGTTAGTTTGCTGTGGATAAAAGGAATAGAGACTTGCCAGGTCTGACTTGCCAGCGAGGCTCCTGCAGCAGCCAGCGCGAAGGAAAGCAGCGCAGCAGTACGCGACCACAAGCTGATTGACTCCATCTTCCTGGCGGGGAAAAAACATTTCTCCCACTTCTCTTCTTTTATTATGCAGTAGTTCGGTCCAAATAGTCATTACAATCAGACATACTGATTCTTCTCAAACAGTATTTTGAGATTGAGAACCATCTTGTTTACCAGTCTAAACCGAAATAGATCTTTAATCTAGTCTTAGTGTCAGATTATGATTTCATTAAAGTTCCTAAACAAGGAACTGTGCGGTCTGTTGTACAAATAAACACATCCTGCGTTTCCATTTCTCCCCTGCTGGGAGAAAAATCAGAAGAATAATTATGTTATCTTTTGTTACTGTTGGAAGAATTTTCATCACATCTCTGCACCACCTAATTCTACGCTGAACCACGAGGTATTTCCTAAAGAAATTGTTGTGAAGGTCACAATCTGTTTTGATCTGGCATTTAGATACGAGATAAAAGGACAGAGTCAGGCTTTCTGTAAGATTTGGGAAAGCCTGAGGGTAGCATGCCAGGGCTTACGGGAGTGTGTGATGGTGAGGACTCTTGCTCTGCCCTCTCAGTGGAGACAAGGGATAGGTGTGTAATGAGAAATGAAGAGGAAGGGCCAGTTGTTGATGTTTTAGAGATCAGGGAAGTATTGGAGAAGTGTCTGGTAGGAAAGGGAACCCACACTCACAAAAAGGTGCTGGGATCATTAGCTCATCTGAAGTGCATCTCTACCAATGCATGGAGTATGAGCAAAAATAGGATGAGCTTGGAGCCATGATGAAACAGGAGAACTGTGACATTGCGGCCATCACAGAAACGTGGTGGGATCCCTCACACAACTGGAGTGCCACAGTTGATGGCTACAAGCTCTTTAGAAGGGATAGACAGGGAAGGAGAGGTGGTGGGGTGACCCTGTGTGTTAGGGATTGTTATGAATGTTCAGAACTTAAGTATGGTGATGACAAGGTTGAGTGTGTTTGGATCAGGTTAAGGGGCAAGGCCAGTATAGCTGATATTGCTTTGGGTGTCTGCTATAGACCTCCCAACCAGAGCAATGAGGTCGATGAAATATTCTGTAAGCACTTAGGAGAAATTCCAAGGTCACCTGCTGTTCTTCTTCTGGTGGACTTCAACTTCCCAGTTATCTGCTGGAAATACAACACAGCAGAGAGGGAACAATCCAGGAGATTCCTACAATGTGTAGGGGACAATTTCCTCACACAGTTGGTAGGTGAACTGACCAGGGGAGGTGCCCTGATGGAGCTCTTGTTTACAAGCAGAGAAGGACTGGTGGAGGATGTGGCAGTTGGAGGCCATCTAGGGAATAGTGACCATGAAATTATTAAGTTCTCTGTTCTTAGAGATGTTAGGAGGGGGGGCAAAAATACTGACACTGGACTTTTGAAGGGCGGATTTTGACTTGTTTCAGAGGCTACTTAATAAGAGTCCCTTGGGAGTCAGTTTTGAGGGATGTAGGAGTCCAGGAAGGCTGGGCATTTTTTAGGAAGGAGGTCTTGAAGGCACAGGAGCAGGCCATCGCCACGTGGCACAAGTCAAGTAGGCAGCAAAGAATACCAGCCTGGCTGAATAGGGAGGTTTGGATTAAAATCAGGGAAAAAAGGGTTTATGGCCTCTGAAAGAAGGAGCAGATGACTCCTACTGAGTATAAGAATGTTGTCAGGTCATGTAGAGATACAATTAGAAGGTTGAAAGCTGAACTAGAAGTTAGTCTGGCTTCAGAGGTGAAGAGTAGTAAGAAAAAAATCTATAAATACGTAACTAATAAAAGAAAGGCCAGAGAGGGCTTCCATCCCCTACTAGATTCAGAAGGAAATATGTTAATAAAAGGCAAGAAGCCTGAGGTGCTTAATGCCTTCTTTGCCTCAGGCTTTAGTAATGGAAACACTTGCACCAGGGAAAGTCACTCCCCCAAGCCAAGAGACAGGGGCTGGGAACAAAATGCCCCCCCCTACAATTCAGGAGGAGATGGTCGATGACATGCTCCTCAATATCAATATGAATAAATCTATGGGGCCAGATGGATTACATCCTAGAGTGCTGAGAGAACTGGCAGGGGTGCTCACCATTATTTATCAGCAGTCTTGGCTGACTGGGGAGGTTCCAGCAGACTGGAAGTCAGCCAACATAACATCCATATATAAGAAGGGACGGAAGGATGATCCAGGAAACTACAGGCCTGTGAGTTTGACTTCAGTACCAGGAAAGCTGATGGAGCAGATCATCCTGGCTTCTATTATGCATCACATGAAGGACAACCAGGTGATCAGGCCTGGTCAGCATGGCTTTATGAAGGGCAGCTCTTGTTCAACAAACCTGATCTCCTTCTATGACAGGGTGACCCACTTGTTGGATGAAGGCAAGGCTGTGGATGTCTATTGTGACCTTAGTAAGGCATTTGACACTGTTTCCCATAGTGGTCTATTAGAGAAATTGACTGCTCTTGGCTTGGATGGGCATACATTTTCTTGAGTGAAAAACTGGTTAGGTTGACGAGTCCAAAGAGTTGTGGTCAACGGAGTTAAGTCCAGTTGGCTGCCAGTCATGAGTGGTGCTAAGTAGGGGGGCCACTCCTGTTTAACATCTTCACCAGTGATTTGGATGAGGGGATAGAATGTACCCTTGCTAAATATGCAGATGACACCAAGCTAGGTGGAAGTGTTGATCTGCTTGAGGATAGTGAAGCTCTACAGAGGGATCTAGATAGGCTGGATCACTGGGCCAAGGCCAATTCCATGAGTTTTAATAAGGCCAAGTGCTGGGTCCTGCACTTGGGCCACAACAACCCCCAGCAGCACTCCAGGCTTGGGGAGGAGTGGCTGGAGAGCTGCCAGGCAG
>WTSP01008366.1:18110-34944 GCA_025331215.1 Actenoides lindsayi
AAAGGGTTGTCAGGCATTGGAATGGGCTGCCCAGGGAGGTGGAGGAGTCACCATCCCTGGAGGTGTTTAAGAGGCAGGTAGATGTTGTGCTTAGGGACATGGTTTAGTGTTTTTTGATATGGCTAGGGATAAGGTTGGACTTGATGATCTTGAAGGTCTCTTTCAGCCTAAACTGTTCTATGATTCTATGTTTTGTAGGCAAAGGAGTTCTGTAAATTTAATTGGTTTTGATATACATAATATTTTGATAATTCTACAAAAGTCTGTATCTCAAAGATACAAAATGTTTGTGAGCCTGAATCTCTTCATCAGCTGACTGAAATAATTACCTTTATTGTTTTGAAATGTATCTCTTAAGTTTCTCCCTTCCAAAGCTGCTAAAAGACAGTAAGATTAAGAACATATTTAGAAGGAAATAAGTATTAATAAATTGAATGTTCCCACATTTCAATTCAGATTCGGGTACTTATTCAATGTGAAGAATAGCTGTCATAAATCTATGGATAATGTTTCAGCATAATCTATTGGATCATTTTAATCAAGCAGCAAACAGGGGTATTAATTGACACATGTGAGTACATGAACCCAAATAAATGGAATCCTTCAACATCTAATAGTTAAACCAAACTGAGAAAAAAGTGTTATATTGATTAAGAGTGATGTAATGAAGAATGAAAAACGTTGGTTAGAGAAGCAGTTACTCAATATATACAATTCTGTCACACTTAAACAGGCAGAGGTACTGTAGCCTTAGAACTAACTGAAATTTCTAAGGCTGGTGCAATAAATGATCCATACTATTCAACACTTGTGTATGATATCTGTGATGCTATTTGGTTGTGAACTTCCACCAGAAGTTTCACGAACTCTTAGTAAGACATTTTACTGGTTTCAGCACTTCTGGTCTTGTCAAAAAAAAATGCCAACTAAACTTTCAGCATTGTATTTGCCCCCCTGGTACAGAAGCTGTTAACTCCATCAAAGGACTCGGGAAATGATCTGAATTGATGTATTTGAAATCGTCCCACTCAGGCCTTTTCTGAGATTGCCTCTTGGTTTCAGTACGACATGCCAGCACCCAAAAGACCTGGAGTGCTGAAATAATGCCAGGAAGAACAGTTTTAATGGTTATTTTGAAGTAAAAAACAAGCCAAAGAACATACAGCAGTTCTGAATATGCTTTTTAGAGCTCAGCTCACCAAGTGACATATAAACTCTGCACTACTCACAACTTCCCACAAGCCAGCTTACCTCAAGTTGAGTTTATGGCAGCAAAGCAGCTGTAGGTGAAAATGGGCCACCAGGAGAATGATCAGTCCAACTTCTGCTGGAGGAATGTCTACAATAACAAATGCCCCATCACAACAGCAATATTTGTCAGGAAGCTCTTTATAACAGCTAGTAGTATTAAATACAATAGGAACAATGAAGGAAGTGTGAGAAAGGCTCCATTCTTTCTGGACTTTGCACATACAATGAACTCTGTGAGTAAATTGATTTAATGGAATACCATTTCTTAGTATCGCAACCTTCACCAGACTCAGACAGCAAAAGTGAGAATATATCAGCTACAGAAGAATATTTGCATTCTTCATGAAGGCTGGCCAAGTTAGACTGAGACAGGATACAAGTTCACTACTTTGGCAAGGAGGTACATGTCAAGAACAGCTCTGATGTAAGAGCTGACATTATGTCTCACTTCATCTGTTATATTTGAATTGAGTAAATAGACTGAAAAGGACCTTCTAGTATATTACCCTACCTGTGACAGTAATTATTAGAAGATGTTTAGGGGAAGGATAACTAAACAATGCAAATGTTTTTCAGGGATGGGAGGGAACCAATAGGCTTTAACAGCCCTGAGCAGTCTTACATGGCCTGCACACACATACTGTGGGCCAACGGGCCCGGGATGCCCCTTTAAACTCACGCTTGCACTTAATCCTTGCCTGCACTGTATTGCAGAAATACTTGTCTCTGGCCCTCTCACCAGTCCCTGACTGGACTTTTGAATGGGACTTTTTTTTCTGGACCTGGTTTATTACTTTCTTTGTCTGGGATTGTTCATGGAATGTGGCTACCCAGTTCTGCTTGGATGCTGGACTTGCGATGGCACAGCTTGGCTTCTGGATCCTTCTCCCCTGGGGAGCATTTCCACACTTGCTGCTCCTCCCTGCCAACACAGTAGCAGTGCCTCTGCTACCTTTCAGCATTTCTCCTTTGTACGCTCCCTGAACTTGAGGACTTGATCCACATCACAGTGGATGGTGCTTTAATGACCTTCTTTGACTCTGTTTTTTGAAGGTGGTTATATGCAAAACACTTCAAACTTCTGGAACTATTGAAAGGCATAAATCTGTTAAAGTGATAAAAGAAAAGCTACCTATTAAACATAGCTAAAATAACCATGACTAACATCAAACTTCTAGCCAGTATTACTCGTTACATTGACATGCTTTATAATATGGCAAAGCTGATAACAAAAAAAGTGACTGATAAAAAAACCCAGATGGTGTATGAAGGAAAACGTATGTGTACATATAGTCTTAAATATGGTTGGGAAGATAAATGCATCTGATGACATGAATATCTATTTTCAGACATTGCATCTTAATTGTCCATTCTAAATATCAATCTCTCCAAATATGAACTCAATGCTTTGCAGGGCATGTTCTCTATTAGATGATCCATGAACAGCATTAGACAACATATCTTGTGCAAACTGAGCTCGAATTGATGAAGGAGAGGTCTCTTTGGCCAGTTCTGGATTGGCTGGACCCATTAGATGCCTCCACTCTTCCACAGCATTTTCCTTTGTTAAGATCATTATCACCGATGGGCCACTGTAAAATCAACACAAGGAAGCTCTTTACACTATTCTGAGATGCTGACTTAGCTTTCACTTCAGTGAAGAACATCTGTTTATATTTAAAAGTCTGTTTCTGAGTGTTTTGTTTAAGATAATATCCTGTATTTGAAAGTCAAAAGGATTATGATGATCAGCTATTTGGATTTGGACTTTTTGTCCTAAAAAGATTCACACCCAATAATTTCTGAAGCAAGACAATACATACTGTTCTATCAACAGCTATACTAACAATATTACGAGGAAGATATTTGTCCTACATGGAAAGAATAAAGATTCTATCAGAAATTACTTTTTTTTTTTTTTTTTTTTGAGAAAAAAGTCCAAAATAACAGTCACTATCCATAAGTTTGGAAAGAATTCTAAATCTTCCTATTTAAGGAAGGGCACTCCATGCTAGAAGCCACTAAACTCACCAGCAAGTGACAGAGTGTAAAATCCTTATCTCATTTTGGGTGGAGCATGTTTTGTTGATACTGTAAATTCAAAGTTTTATGCATACTTACACACCTCAGTATTGTATAACAAGACACTTACTCAGTCATACAATTCACCAACTGTTCAAAAAAGGGTTTTCCTTCGTGATGGCTATAAAACTGCACAGCCATTTCCCGAGTTAAAGCTTCTTCTTTAATCTTTGAGATGGTAAATCCAGCATCTTTAACTTTTTGCAGAATGTCATCTAGGAGAACAACAAGCAAACTCATCCTTGATTCAAATAGTTTAGATGCACAAAATTTTTTAAAGTTTACATACAAAAAACCCCACCCAATTAAACAGTTTCAGAAAACACTAGGTGCCTTTTTTAAAAAGTCAGCTGCACCTATGAAAATTCTACTTACGATATCAAATAATATCATGGGAAACATGACAAACACAACAGCCTTCTAGGATGAACAGAACCTGGTCATTGGATTGGTCCATCCCTATGCAGGTGACAAACCCAGACTGTTATGAACTATCCCAGGAGCTTTCACCACTGTTTCTCACCTTGGATCTATCACACACCAGCTGGCCTGCCAAAATCAATATGGATTGGTACAAGAGGGGAAGAAAGACTCACAAAAGCTAACGATGAGTTAACATTAGAAAGATTTGTTAGCACAGAAAATAAGAATGCCAAGAAAAGGCTCTGGATATAGGGTTTCAAAAAAGTGGCAGCAAAAATATGGAAGGTAAGATTCCAAATTTTACATAGTGTAGTTTTACTTTGGCCTTTCCTCCTCATTGCCTTTTTCTGACGGCAAGATGAGCAATAATCTCTTTTGAGTCAGCAGAGATACCTGTCTGAAATAAGTAACATGAATTTGGAAAGCCTCTCTGTCCTTTGACTTAGAAGGGTTCTGGGCAGCTAGTTTGCACAACTGCCTGGCTTTGAAACACTTTAACTTAGCTAAGGATTCCCTCACTTCAATTCACGACCGTTCTTGTGAAGAAAGAGCTATAGGGAGCTTAAGCAAAAGAAACATCACATTTGAGACATCAATAAGAATTAGGCAAGCCCTGTAAAAACATTTTTCTGCACAGAAAAAATACTTTGGAGAATAAAAAAAATGCATACATCTGACATCACAGAATTACAGACTGGTAGGGGCTGGAAGTGACTTCTGGAGATCATCTAGTCCAATCCACCTGCTAAAGCAGTCACCCAGAGCAGGCTGCCCAGGATTGCATTGTCCATCTGAGTTTGGAATCTCTTCAGAAAAGGAGGCTCTACAACCTCTCTGGGCAGCCTGGTTCAGGCTCTGGCACCTTCACAGGAAAGCAGTTTTTCCTTCTGTTCAGATGGAACATTCTGTGTTCCAGCTTGTGCCTGTTACCCCTTGTCCTGTTGCTGGGCATATCTGAAAAGAGTCTGGCCCCATCCTCTTGACCTCTGCCCTTTAGATATCTATAAGCATTGATAGGATCCCCAATATGTGTGATTTTCTGTAGTGTACATTACTAATATTTCGTAGAAATGACATCAGTAGACACAGTACGTACTTTCTAGATCACTTACCTTTATGATTCTTAGCAGCATCAGGTTTGATTAATGCCAAAGTGTGCTCCTGAGGGAAAAAGAACTCTAATTCCTTCTGAGCATCATGAGGTGTAGAACTGCCATGAAGCTGACCAATAGGCACGTTGCTGACCGTGTACTGTGCACGTAAACTGTGAGTCATTAAAAGAGTAAAGTTACTTAAAGGAATAGCCATTTTGAGCTTTAACTTTGACAAGCCTTAACCTAGTGACTATAAATTCATGTTTATCTGGCAACTTGAGTGCGTGATGATCTCACTGTAGGAGTAGGAAGCCTTCATTGTCTACAAAAAGAACAATTAACTTTTTAATTAACCACCTGAAATATGAACGCATTCCCTCACAACTCTCCCTCCCATCTTCTTTTATTTCCAAGATAATACCAGTTATTTCTTAGTGAAACAGAAATTCTGTCAACAGGTCAGATGATACCACAGCAGTTTCTTAGAACAGTCTGATAAGCAGATAAAATTTAGAAGTCCATGTATAAAATGTGTAGGAGAAACTTAATCATAAGTTTCTACTTATAAGTTTCTACTTTCTACTGCTGCAAATTTTTCATTAAGCTACAAAACCAATAATTTGTGCTAAAAAAGTATGGTGCTATTTCAAGAAAACAAAAAATAATGAGATATTACCAATATTTTTTCTCTGACTCAAGATATTTCCTTTCATTTCACCAACTTTTTTTTTTTAAACTCAGCTTCTTCTTATGTTTAACATCTAGTATTTCTCAAATTTTCTATGTGTTATACACCAGTTCTTCCAAGAAAAGCCTAACTGCAGAAATATATATCAGTTTCCAGATGATGGCACTATAGTCACACAGGTTGGAATATGGTATTTATTGAGATGAGAAATGTGAAAGCAAATTGGAAGCTGTGTGTGATGGTTTACTATTGTAAGTATTACCTGTTTGGATTTTCCTTCCTAGCCTCTTCAACAGTCTTTGGGCCTAGTAAATCTCTCCAGTGTGCTACAGCATTATCTCGTGTTAGAGCAAGAACAAGTGTTGGACCACTGTAAAATGGGGAAGAGAGCATTGAAAACAGAACAAAAGAAAACAAAACAAAATGAATTTTAAAAACCCCCAAACTCTCTGTATTTTGTAAAAGTAATATAACTATATATAGTAAAGGCTAAGAAAATTGAGCCCTAGTATTGGAGGGTTTCAACATCATACATACAGAGATATGGAATAGCTAGAAATTTTTTTAAATCTCATTTATTTATGTGCTATACTGGGGAACTGTATCATTATCTTCAGTTGGCTGATCCTGGTTTGAGTTTTACTAAACTCTCAGATACATGGATATCTTGGAGCTGTATTATTCAGGTTAATTATTTGTTGTGAAAATTTCAGTCTTACTTACAGATCCACATGCTTATTTTTCATTCAGCGTACCTGGTCATTTGCTCTAGAAGGACTGGGAAGTAGTCTTCATTTACATGCTCTTTGTAAAATTCACGTACTTGTTCTTCAGACAGGGTTATTTCTTTCTGCATTGCTATTTCAAAGCCATCATCCTTTATTCTTTGTATGATGGAATCTGTTTATATATTGAAATAATGTTAAATGCCCACCATTCACTCATTTGCACACTCGTGAAGAAATGACATGGACTTTTCAATCATCATGTTAAATTTTTACAGGTGAATTAATTTCCTAGCTGAAGGACAGAAAACTAATTTAAGGCAGCTGCTAGAGGGCTTTGGTAGTTTCCTGGACAGGCAGAAAGCTGATGCTCAACTTCTTAACACTTTCTTTCACTTTAGAAACCTCAATAGGAGTTCCTGACCAAGAAACATGATGTGTTTTATTATCACCAAAATAAAGTCTAAGGATTTTGAATAGGTGGATATTCACTGAACCAAGCCTTACATGACCACACACATATGTAAACAGTATTTGGTGCAAGTTCAAACAACTTTATAATTACCTAAAGGTCATGGACTGCAGAACTGCTGCTCTAAGCAACATACTACATAACAAACAAGAAAATAAATACAAAAGGAGAGGTCAAAATTATAGTCTTTCCAGTTTCTGTGTGTAGGCTGCTTCAAGTAAAGAGATTCTCAAGTGAGAAATAAAACCAAATAAAATATTATAAAAAGCACAAACCATGTAACTTTTTTCTTGACAAAGATTGCTGTCCACTTAATGCCAGGGAAACAATATAGCCTAAGAACACTTCCTTAATAGACTTAGAATTCTAAAAATTCAAAATATGAGACTTTTTATATACCCTAGATAAGAAATATAGTTATTAAGACTTACTTCGTCTTTCCTTTAAGAGACAAGGTCTAATTAAGGCCAAAGTATTTTCAACTCTTTCGTCTGTCCTCTTTATATCAAAATTTGGGAAAAAGAAGGCAAGTTGTCTGCTGGCATCTTCTACACTGTCTTGCACACCACATGTATTTAATATACTCTCAGTTTCTTCCAGGCTAATGAGACGCAAAGTAACACAGTAATTAAGTCACTGCATGAACTGTGTTAACAGTTGACTTCTAGAGGAGGTACTTTCTTAAAGATTAGTGAAAGAATAGAACACCAAACTAAGTTTTTATTAAATTCAGATTCAGGACTAAGGTGATGTTTCTGAGAAGAGAATTTTTCATCTTCTCAAAAAGTGCCTTGTCATGTGCCATGAAAGAGAAATCTCAGCCATGCAGCTTTTCTGTTTCTCCTCTAGCTTATTCAAAAGAGTCTCTCTGTTTCACTAGATGGAATTACTACTGACAAGTGTCCAGTGTACAATGAATGATTAATAAAAGGATTGTGCTTAATTCATGTACAGCACAGTCATAAAAACAATACCACTACAGAATTGTCTTTAACAGAGATACTCCTCATTGTTAGTTGCCTGTATTTCTAAAGTTTATTTAACTATATAAATACAGTCACTTTTGGCCACTTACAGAAAACATAGTATTCTCCAGTTGTACTAAGTTAGTACAGAAAGGGATACAGCAGGCATTGACAAAAATACTAATTATTATGGTAACTTCTATTTTGGAACAAAGGATTTAAATTCATGTTGCTGCAAGGGGGTTGGACTAGATGACCTTTAAAGGTCAATTCCCACCCAAACCATTCTATGATTCTATTCTGTGAGATTCACTGGTAGTCACCTGTCTGGCTTCTCAGGCTCATCAGTCGCACACTGACTTGCTTTACGTAGTTCTGTCCAGTGAGGAATAGCATCAGTTCCTTCTTTTTTAGTGATTACCAAAATATGGCATGGTCCACTCATCATGAATTGAACAAAATCTTCAAAATCAGGCTAAAAAACATAATTTTTCCCCCCTATGAAATGCAGGAACTCTTAGTTCATCATCCATCTCATTCAGTTGGAATGCCACAGAAACACTTTCCCAGCCTCTTCTTTTGTTTATGCCAACCCTGGCACTGATCCTTTCCATTGGTCCCACTAATAATATTAAACAAACTAGTTGTTTGCGTATAATTCCAGCCCCTCTCTCTCTCTTATGCAGATCTTAAATAGGAGAAGGTATAAACGTTTGAAAGTAGCTTCAGTTTGGTGATTCAGACCCTTCTGTAGAGTTATCTTTAGCTGTCATACTGCTAAAGCAGCTGACAATATCCAGGTGCTAATTTGCTAGACCATTGCCATTTAATGCTGACCAGCATAATTTCATTGTTTTCTTGAACTTTCTGTCTGTGCTTAGCTATTTTTTGTTCCCTAATACAGGACAGGGTCAAAAAAATAACCTTCAGTGGAGATCCTTTCTCTTTCTGCCTGTGCACGTGCTTATTCCCCATACTACCCCGTGATAAGATCTGTAAAGAATTAAGACTGTAATACAGACTATCACTTGTTTTCTGTCTGGAAGAGTATGTGTCAGATAGATACATACTGGCAGATAGATGACACTGGATTTTGGTTTTGTGCTACATTTCAGCACCTAACAGCTTATGTTTAGGGCTATGACTAAAGGTCATACACTACACATTCTGATTACAGAAAGGACTACAAAATTTTTTGGTATTGGAGTTCACTTTATTGTACTTGGAATATTAAAGTGCTACCAAGTCAAGTTTGTATGAGTTGGTAAGAAAAGAAGTGAGATAATATTTCCTTTTTTTTTTCCTGTGTTCTAAATTTACATTGATTCAGTTCTTCAAGATATTAAAATTTACAAGGCAGAGATTTGCAAACACATATAGCTGCAGTTACATGTTTTACCTGTTCCTTTTGCTTAGGTTTTTAGTTTGTTTTTACCTGGTCTTCATTCCGGGCATAGAACACTCGGATTTGCTCTTCAGTCAGCATTTTCTCCTCTGCTATTTCTATGTCAAATCCTGCATCTCTAATCTGCAATTATTCAGTTATTACTCACCAGATATATATGGATAAATGGATATATACAGAAATATATGTTATTGTAAATCTAAAGACTGATTGATTTTAGAAGCTACCTTAAGCTTAAAATTCTCTGAAATATCCCATATAGAACTGCTACCTGTTGGTGAGGCCAATTCATCTGCACTAGCAATTGTACTCTCAGGAAGAAATTTCTGATTTTTGCTGATTGCCACAGTATGAATTAATGTCATACCTCATCTACTGACAAAACATTAAAACAGTAGTATGAATCTGAATACCATATTATTTCAAGTCAAAATTATCATGCTTTTATCATCCTTATCAGAGAAGTATTAATAGATCTTGTTCTAAAGCCTGGGCATAAATTAGGATCTACTTAACCTTGCATCTTGCTGCTATGCTTCTTAGTTAAAGAGGATTAATTAATCTTTTCAAATTCTGCCTACCTTTTGTTTAATTTCTTCTACTCGTCCCCCTAAGACATCATCAGGTTTTATAATTCCAACAGAATATCTGACTACTTCTTCTGGAAAAGGGAAAAAAAATCATGGGTCAGTGAACAGATTTATCAAAATAAGTACATAACTAAATATTCCATTAATCACACGTGGATTTCTCTATATTATTCACCATTTTAATATTGAGATCACCAAACAGTGGTTCCCAAAAATAAGTGACTCCAGCACTTAAAGCGTGTCTTGTTCATCCTTGAAATCCACATTCCTGATGAACCACTGGTGTTTTGGGTATTATGGTGAAGAAGTGATTCACACGCAGCTAGGCATTGTGGAAAACCAGCAGTTTAAGATGGATGCTTTGCCTAGGGAGCTCTGTATGTACAAGTCGAGAAGTGTGAACGGAATTAATCTTTATGAAATAATAGTCTAAATCTGAGGTCAGGAATGTGTCACTTGAATTATACAGTAAAGAAGGCACGAAGAGGAAGGAGCAGAGACAGGACTTTATCACTGTGATCCTGTGGATTTAGACTCTTATGTAAGTCTGATCTTTAGCTCTTAAATCTAATCTGGTGAAAGAGTTGATTAAAAACTCTGAGATACGAGGCATGCCATTCCTTCACAGATTAACTCTTCCAACCCTCTCTGGTTGCCCCCATCTTGGTATTGCTGTAGTACATCCAAGGGTTAACAGATGCACCTTAACAAAAGTGCTGAGCTGACACAGGACTCTGTAGAAGACTGTGTAGACTTTCAGACATTAGTTTTACACAGGATTCCCAGGCACAAAGCACTACTGCTATGTGCCAGGGACTTGAATTCTGAAGGTTTCAAAGGGGGGATGAAAATATGAATGATCACAGTCCATATCTTAATTTCTTACAGAAGAAAGCTTCCTCTCAGTTTGATATCCTCAATTACAGCCTTTTATATTATTAACTCAATCAAAGGAAGGTCTGTTAGTGCTGGACGTATCCAATTCTTAACCAAATACAGACAGTTTTTATTTTTCTTTTGGTTAATAGTTCTAAAATAAATCAAATATATTTACCATGTCCAGTTTCCTCAACACTCTCTTCTGATGATTTCTCTTCTATGAAAACAAGTTCATCTACCTAAGGTAATTAGAAATAGAGTAAAAGTACATCACAAGTCTGAAGCTAGTCACCAAACACAGCTGTCAGATCTTTACAATACCTTTATTTAATGAAAGAACATATTTGTTACCCTGGAAATCAAGAAATTCTAAGCAAGACCTCAGATTAGGCTGATTTTCCTTAACTGAGCTATGATTTGTTAAAAGTTTCCTTGTGCTGTAAGCAGAGTTCTTTGAGTTCTGTTTTCACACAAAGACAGGATGATTTCCCAGATCTTTGTTTCGTAAGATGCATTGTTATTAAGCTATACCTGAAAAATAGTCAGTCCTGAAAGAAAAAAGATGACTAAAACCTTTATGTGTCAGTGACATCTTGTCCATCTCTCCATTTCTTGCATTAATAGGCTAATCTGTATATTTCTTAAGTTTTTATAAAGTGCCATCTAAATGAAATGTCTAAAAGAGCCCCTCCTCACGTGTAAATCTACTGTTAAGAAAAAAAAACAAAACACAACAAAAAACAACCGAACAATCAAACAAACAAACCAACAATATCAAAACATTACCAAAACCAGTGTCACAGGCATTGAGAGAAGCCATGTAAGTGTAATAAAACTGCTCATTTATATTTACGTATCTGTTTTTTGAGTACCTCTGCACGTTCCTTCTGTCCAGCTGCAATGTCCCTCTCTTCCTGCACTAGCTCTGTTATTTTCTTACTTAGAAGAGGACCGTTTGCACCTCTCACTATTGCAATAATTTTGCCATTCTGTAGAAGAGAAAATAACACTCTCGGTGATTTCTCCTCACTTAGTTTACACATACACTTGAGGTTTGGAACATGCTACGTCTTGCTACTTTTTCCAGAAACAGGACCACTTCCTATGCATGCTGAGGTGAATACCAAAGCTACTAGTGCCTCTACTTGTTCAGAACAGTCTGTCTGTATCCATCAGTGAGGTAATAAATATATGATTAATGGCTATAATTGTTCAGATGTGAAAAACACCATTTTATTTGTTTATCTTAAAAACCTTAAAGTGGCAGTAAATGTGGGAGGGTGAAATGAGGTGGGTGATCACCTTTTTCCTGAGGGAAAGTGTTTATCAAATAATCATTTCAGTGTAGCCACATGTAGGTGCTTTATGTGAGGCAAGCCTGGAAATCTTACATGCATTTCTCACTAAGTAACTACCAAAACTATGGCTACCCCAAATCATCTGTGGCTGTACGTGCAGCAGCCACAACAAAAATATGCTTGAGAACCACAGATTTTAGGCATGGGAAACAGTCAAGTAAACAACATCTGATGATCTGTTCATACCTGCTGTAAGATGTTAAGATATGATTTATACAGGTTTAAATTTCTTTTTGATCTACTGAAAAATAAAGACAAAAGGAGGCAGCCCATTAGAAGAATGATATACTTACAACACAGAAAAGAAACACAGGTTCACAGGTCTTCCTAAATGGTTTCAGAATTGGAATGCTGTCAGCCTCTGCCTGAAGTAGGATGAAAAAGATGATTTACTTACATAAGTATGCATATTTATATCTATCTATATATTTACATAACTAAATACCCTATTGCCAACAACAAAACTTGCAGTCTTATCTACTTTGGTGTTACACACTCTGCAGTCTGAAGTACAAGTAACAGTCCTTATGGCACTTGCTGGTGATGAAGAAAGAATCTGTTTGTTACCTGGAGACTGGCCTTCCTACTACAGCAGCTAATCACAGAAAAATACTTATCCTATTACTGGTTTGCCATGTAGGTTACAATAACACATATAAATAATGAAGTAGTCCGTGTACTCTTGATGGAAGAGATTATCCACTCTATGAAGCTCTTTGTGATGTGGTCAACTCTATGAAAGCACTCGACCTCCAAACATCACTGCCAGATTCTTTGTCTATAAACAATACATGTATTTTGTGCAAAAATGCTTTGATCAGGCAATTGAAAATTTTTAGTAACATAAAAAAATCACAGGATGATGAGCTTGACACAAAACCACAAAAGCCTGAACTTGGACAGCATGTGGAAAGAACTGAACCTGTGAAACAAATTTATCTACTTAAAATATGATATATACCTCCTATTTTACACTGTTAGTGTAAAGGGATATTTTTGCCACTATAGTTTTATGATAATTTATTTTTCAATCTCCCATTTTGTTCCTTTAAAAATTAAATACAAGGAAATATTTGGGAAAAAGGTGTATCAGCATTTTTTCAGGGATGTAAGAATTTAAAATGTGATAATCCATAATGCAGAGACTTTAAAAATCATATAATGTAGATTTTTACTATTTCTGTAGTCTCATCAAGGAAAACAAAAGTTGTGGGATATCACCTCCCTTTCTATTACAGCTCCTTCCAAATTTATTACTATTCTTAATCTACCTCAAAGCAAAGCCTTATGAGGAAATATGCAGAAGAAGAGACAACCAGGCCAAAATTGTGAGGACTCGACATAAGGACAGTAAAATGAAAGCTCTGTATATGCAGGCAGATAAAAAGATATCTTTAAAATGAAATGTAAATAAAAGTTCCATAGAGAATTTACATCCTCACCACTGCAAAATGCAACACGTCATCTTCACTAAACTCATTCTTCAGTTTTCGGAATAAATTCCCCACAGCTTTGCAAGGACCACACCAAGCTTGATAGACATCTATTACTGTAATGGAATTACAGGCAGATGACTTGTGGATTATTATAAAATTAAACATATTCATGAGTATGTTGGGTCAGTAATGGGAAGATGTTCACATGCATCTTTCAATTCTCTTCTAGTCAACAAATGCATTGTGAATACGTGGATGCATTCAGTGGATACATCACGGTTTCCTCTTTTGTTTCGATTACTTTTGACATCAACAGCTGTCTGAGCTGGTTAATCCCAACAGCTACATTTCTCTCGTATTCCTTTTCCTCTTAATATTCCTTTACCATTTCTCACTGTTGGTTTTCATTCTTATCTAAATCTTTATTCTACAGAATTTTTAGCTCCCTGAGCCAATGCAGATCATTTCTTTCCCATTCCTCTGTAGATATGACCCCATTACAGATTTCTTCCTTCTAATATACAACATATACGGTACCAGTCTTTCAGATTTATGACCAGTATCTATTAAAGATGAGGATCAATAAGTATGAAAGACTGTACATGTCTTCATGAGAGATTAATCAGAAAAATAGTAACAGTACCTACTACTCCTTTGGTCTGCAACATTTCATCCCACTGGTTTTGACTGGTCACTATGGCCTGGAATAAAATGAATTTATATTTTAACATCTTAAAAAGGCGGAAAAAAATCCTATTTATCTCTAAAATCATTCAAGTAATTAGGGTTTATACCTGGAGCTGGATTTCTTTCTTCTTGCCTGCCATTTCCTTGTGATTATAGGAAACCTATCAAAATACGAAGCACATTTAACAGTTTTTTAAATGACCACATAGCAAGCAGAACTGATTTATATGGTTTTCAGAGAACACAGCACTGCCTTCTTATTCCCTTAAAAATTAACTCAACTGAAGCCTCTACAACAATGGCAGCTAGCACCCCATGTCAGGATTCTGTGGAGCAATAGACCACTTATTTGCAAAACCCACACAGCAGAGGAAACAGAATAAAATTTAGTTTCTTAATCTACTAGGGCCTTCACAATTCTTTGGCCTCAACAATTTTTTAAGCTTATAATTACTCTGTTCAGAATGACCACAGGGACCTTGGATGGGATGACAGCTTCTGTAACAGTGGGCCATTTGAGAAGAATATTGATTAAAGAGCTTCAGCTCTAGTGACAGCAGATCAGGCTTCCTATCTTCTGGGAAATATGACAACTACCTCTATGAGACAGACATGTGAAGATATAAGACAGCCATACTTTTAAATAGAATGTTCACATATCGCATTGTCTCAGTAATGCAGTCAGTATTATACTGATAAAACAGGAACAGACAAGAACGTTTTCTCCATAGCAACATGCTTATCTAACCTTGATACAAGGCTTTTTGCTAACTACACTTCATCCAGTGTGTGTGAATGCTACACCACTTACCACACACTTTAAAAACAAAACTGCTTCCTCAGATTATTCACATATAAACATTTCTTTTTAAAGAAAAGAGATTATTTCATTTCTTATTTTGCACTTTTAAAAACATTCTCACAACCCAGACCGTTCTCAAACCAGCCTGTTTCCAAGACTGATTTAGTCTAAATTCAAATCAGAAATTAATGCTATTTGTTGGCTGGGGGAGACAGTGGAAAGAAAACTGACTGAAGCAAAACAAAACATTTCTCTGCTTCTTATAAAGTAATAATTCACAATATGAATCCTGGGAGTAAAGAATCCAACCACGGAATGAAAATCTCTGGACTAGCACACAGACCTGACACTCTTTTTTTCTTTTTTCTTTTTTTTTTTCCCCACACACCCGTACTCCCCAGGGAGAAGAAATGAATGAAAGAAGAAGTAAAATAAATGAGAATTTCTGGTTGCACCCAGACATACTGCCAAGCAGACATTCAACCAAGCATATTCTTTGCAGATTGACATTAGGTATCTGAGCACAACCCTACATACACATATATACATGCAAATATCCAGGTGCTTGTGTGGTTTTGATATACACCTATGTGTACGTACATACATACACACAGACACCTCATTTCCTGTGCATAAGCCCTGCATGCCCCTGTGTAGCACTCTGATGGACCATCTGCTCCCTACCCTTGAATGCTATGAAACTGGGTAAAATAGACAAAATCATGGATGGAAAATCATAGAATGGGTTGCGTTGGAAGGGACCTTAAAGATCCTGTAGTTGCAATCCCACTGCCATGGGCAGGGACACCTCCCACTAGACCAGGTTGCTCAAAGTCCCATCCAGCCTGGATTTGAACACACCCAGCGATGGAACATCCACAGCTTCCCTGGGCAACCTGGGCCAGTGTCTCACCACCCTCACAGTGAAGAACTTCTTCCTAATTTCTAATCTGACTCTCTCCTCCTTTAGTTTAAAACCAACACCCCTTGTCTTGTCACAACCGTCCCTGCTAAGTAGTCTGTCCCCATCTTTCTGACAGGTCCCTTTAGGTACTGAAAGGCCGCAAGGTCTCCCCTCAGCCTTCTCTTTTCCAGGCCGAACAACCCCAACTCCCTCAGCCTGGCCTCCCAGCAGAGGGGTTCCAGCGCTCCCTGAAGCAGCCACACCTCTGCGTGCACACAGGCCTGGCTGCTTCCGCGGGTGCCAGCAGAGCCTCGCATCCCGCTGCGGGGTGCAAACCCAGGACTCCATGAGGTGGGTGGCACCCATCTCGCACAGGCCCTGTCCAGGAGCAGCCCTGGGCCTACACACCCGCGCTCTTGCTCATACAGCCCCTCTGCTGCACACACGTGCACACGCACTCACACAGGAACGCGGGCACCAACAGGAAATGGGTGGGCATGTGCCAGCTCCAGGTAAAGTTCCCATTACCAGGACACTCAGGTGCTGGTGCACCCAGAGTTTTGACAGGCACGCTCCACAACAACATCTCATCACAAAATGGCTTGCGTGCCTGCTCACCCGTCAGACACAAGCCCACCCGGGAGCACACCTTGCCCCTGCCCTGGGCCAGCCATTTGCCTGGGGACACCCTGTGATCACCCAACTGTCACCCCTGCAATGGCTCTAACCATATTGCTGAGCCCTTAACTGGCCCCAGACTGCTTTGCTGCTCAGGCCCCAGGGGCCATTTTCCTCCCATCACCCTCTGTCTTGGTTTGAAAGACAGGAATCTGCCAAGGAAGGCAGGAGCCCCCCTTTAGAACGGAAAATACAACCCCCTCGCCTCCGAATGCTTATCATTTGAAATTAAGGGGCTTTCAGGCAAAGATGAGGAATAGGAACAACTGTTCTTTACTAATATATATATATATATAAAAAGCAAAACAAATGAACAGTAATAGCCATAGTAGTAACAACACAGAACCAGGACCCCAGTGCCAGCCTTTCCCGGCCGCAAGCCCTTCCCCTTTGGT
>WTSP01008368.1:0-15664 GCA_025331215.1 Actenoides lindsayi
TTCTCTGGAGGCATTCAAAACTTGCCTGGACATGTTCCTCTGTGATCTGATATAGGTGATCCTGCTCTGGCAGGGGGCTTGGATTAGATGATCTTTCTAGGTCCCTTCCAACCCCTAATATTCTATGATTCTATGATAACTGGACCTATGTATATTTGCTATCACTGCTAGGAATTACTAGATAAACATGGAGGAGGTGTAAGTGGAATAGTGGAAAACTTTTTAACACAAGCATAACTAAAGCAAGGAGGGAATTTGATATATATATCAATAGCACAAAATGGTATGAACTATCAGCTTGCAGTCATCAAGTGCTTGTGATCACTGGATGACCTGAAAAAGTCCCTTTGCTCCTGTGTTCTGCTCTTAGTGAAATATATACCAGCAATTGTAACCTACAGAGTGTTGCTCAACCCTGTTCAATCCCAAAGCTTTAACTTTCTATTTACCTGGCAGCACGGATGAAATAGCAGATTCTTTTACATAAAAAGAGAGACTGAAGGTGAGAGAAAATGATTTGGTCTTTCTGTAGAACATAGTGGTAGGGTTCCAGACTGTCTGCAAATTTTTTATGATGCTTTTAGCAATTTCTGAAGTTTCATTTCTGAACTCATCTCAAAAAGCAGCAGTTTCCAGTGAATTTAATGTTCCATCCACACAGCATGATTGTCCAATTACCATGTACAGCTAAATGTAAAACTGCCATTATCAATCCTTTCTGTTTTAGTGATGCAAGTAGTTAGTGATAATTAAAATTAACAAGAAACTCACAACAAAATTACAGTAACAACAGCTACATTTGCAGAAATTGAACTGAATGACAGCAAGCTTGTTTTAAATGACATTTCATATGATAACAGTGGAGCAATCCTCTGGCATATTTTGGGGAGTTATCATAAGAATTTTGTGCCTGTCATTTTATTTCTTGAGCTCTAATGTCAGTCTGGTTTTAGCTTAAAGAACTATAGTCCCTAACAGAAAACAACATAATGAAAAAATTTTGAACAAGTCTGAAGTAGCTCTTAGAAATGCCATCATGACCTCTTCAAGGCAGTAAAAATCCTCAAAATAGAACCATTCTCCATAACTACTGGAAAAAAATTCTACTCATTTCTACCCTTCTAAAGTGCTAAGATGGAATAGAGAGGGGCTGGGGGTATGATGCTTAAAAAGAACCCTCTGTAAGAGCTAATATTCTGTAATAATAAGGGGGGGGAAGAAAACCTTCTTGTTTTTTGCCTCTCAGCAGTACTTTTTCATCTTGGTAGGTTTTAATTTGGTCGTAACGACACATTCTTTTGGTGTGGCACAAAAAATGTTATTCTGAGATAGCTTAACAGAGTGCCATCCAAGTCCTGCAAGGGGACCATGACAAAAGAACGTGGCATCTCACTCTGGCTAAAAATCCTGAAAAATAGTCAAGATAGCTATTTTCTTACCATTTTTCGTTCAAATATTTTAACATAGTACTTCAACTGATAAAATCATCAGGGTGAAATGATACTAGAAACAACCATGTGACAAGGAGGCAAAGATTAGGAGAAGCCATTACATTTGACTTAGGACAATAGTACTTTAATATCATGGTTCAAGTCATGACATGCAGGAAGCTAATGGGATGCCCAGTGCTGAGATCCTTTGCTATCTGGGATATCTGTGGAAGACTATGCCTACAGACTAAACTCTTGCAAGAGGAAACAGAGATTTTCAGATAGTCTTTGAATTCCCTCAATGATTGAAAGCCTTTAGATCTACTTTCCCCACTGGGCTTCAGCATAAGAACCAGAGAAGGTCTCTGAAGCTGCTCAGTTGGGTACCCATTTGGGGGTCACTTGACACCTATCCTGTTCACCTGCAAAATGGAAGTCCAAAAGATATACAGTTTCATCCTCTGTGTCTTACAAAGAGAAAAAGCTTCACTCACAGTCAAGAGGGGAATTCATTTTGATGAACTGCATTTTTGATAGGAAATGATGTGCACACAGTGTGTCTTCCTACTGTCTCTGTCACATCAGCTTGAACATCCACACAACTACCAAACATGTTGCTGGGTCATCCAAAAGCAAAATAACAAGAACATTTTGAAGTAATCAGGTAAAACAATAACAACACTCCCTGTTTTATTACTTTCAGCCCTGTACCTGACTCGTAAATGAAGCAAAATATACCAATGCATGATGCAGGATGGATGTTAGGTGTAGGTACAGTGTTAATAACTTAAGTCCTATACTGGATCTCCTGACCATGCATACTGTGGAAACTCTTAGTGTGAAGCCCTAGCTCTCTGCAGTGCAAAATTCAAGGGTGGTATTAGGGTCACTTATATCTGACTTATATCTCCCTATCAATAGTATAGAGCAGACTACTCCAGATTTGTCACTGGCTGCCCCTACAAAGTCCTCTAGCCTTATCTGAAAACATCAGACACCTCAGTGTGCTCTCATGCCATATCCCAAGGCATGCGCTATGCTCTTGAGGTCAGATTATATAAAGCAACCACTCTCACAGTATTATTAACTACTGTGAACTGTAAATAAAAATGATGTCTTAGGCCTCATGGTATGCCACAGGAAAGCCAGTGATGAAGGTCAAGTGGCATTCTATATGTAAGGTACATTACACATTAAAGTTTAATTTTATTTTTGAAGGGGCAAACACAGCAGCGGCAATATTCCCCAGATGTCTCACTGTCAGCTGGCTGGATTTCATAGTCATATTAAATGTCTATATAATCCCACTCTTCTGAACACACTACAAGTTTTAGCTACAGTTTAGATATGCCGTATAGCCATTGTTTTCTGTCTTGAATATAGTTCCTATTACATGCATTTTTGCAATCAAAACTCAAAAAAAAATTTGCTACTATCATAAATCTAGCTTTTAATTAATGACATTGAGTTATTTCAGGAATTGCCTTTTTGGCTAAAGGGGAGGGAGTAAGCAGGACCTAGAATGTCACTTGTATTTCTTTTTTACATTATTTTTCAAAAATGAAAGCTCCCCAACATTATCAGGAAAATATATATTACTAAAAGAACATAGTACAGAACTCTTTAAGGCTTTGCCACTAATGTCAAGGTCAAACATGGTACTTTTTGCTCCATTGATTCAGCGATTCATGACCTAAGAGAGGTCACTGCTTATGCACAGAGTGCAATTAAATCAAGGTTAGACAAGCAAGATTCTTTAGTACAAGATAATGTGCCAGCAGATTACACAGTACTAGGAAATCTGCATTTGAATCATGCTTGATGAAGATTATTTGTTCATTTTCACAAGCAACAAAAACCCTGTCATTTAATCACTATCATTAATTCTGTTTATAGAAAACATGTTAATAACTAAAATGTCTGACTGAAATCTAGGTGATTTTACGTGCACTCCCATAAACAAGAAAGCAAACAGAAATTGCTTTGTTCAGTGTTTTATGTCTTGTTTACACTCTTTCAAGATAGCTTTTATGTAACAAATGAGTTGGAGTAACTTCACAAGCAACACAAATATTCTTTCTAATCAAAATTCAACATAAAACTTAAAACTTCCTTTTACACACTAAAAATTCCCTATCTTAATCCTTCCATAGCACATAGTGTGCAGTCCTTCACACATGTGCTTAAATAAATACAAGGCCATAGTTGAAGTATGATATTTAGAAACTGGAGTAAAATAATATCATCTGATGTCAGAAAATTATCAATATGCAGTTGTTTTTTTCCTAACCTGAACCAATTTGATTGTAATTCAAGGCTGATATTAATTATCTGAGTAAAATAATGAATTGGAAGATTTCCACCTGAATTATTTACTGAATGCTGTCAATGTGTTGGTGTGTTTAAACTTCTAGAAGTGTAGTAAAGCAAAGGGTTCACAGATCAAAGACATAGCATTCAAACAATGCATGTAGTTTCTTCCAAGTATATTAATGTTTATTGGTTTGTGAAAACTCATCATGGAAAAACCTTGTTTTGAGAAGTGACCTGGAAAAATAAGAAGGAGTGTCCATTAATTACACAAGTGGAGAGGTCATATGGAGGATGTAAAGATGTTAGAAATGTGGCCAGATTTGGAAAGAGTTGGACAAGGCACAGGATGAATACGTAGAAACCCAAGGCTAAACCATGGATGCAAACTGGGCTCACCTTAGGAAGTCAGTAGATTGCGTTAGTTTACACCAAAAGAAAATCCAGCCAATGCATTTTATGTGATTGTGAGGCACATTTGTACATTTTTATAATATTCTTTGTTGTTTACTATTCACTGTAATAGTAGTCGTTGATCCAAACATGCTGAGATGATATAAGGATGGCATGGTCTAGCAATGTCATTTATATTTACTTAAGTATATTGCACTGGGTCCCTGAGACCTCATTCAGTGCCTCAGGAACACAGTAATTGCCTCAGAGAGCAGATTACCTGTTCATCGAGTTCAGAAGCCCGTTTCTGACAATAGTGTCAGCTCTTTGAGAGAGAAATAGAAATTCTTTCCAAACAATGCAGCTTGCAAGCATCCCGCTGCAGTCTGAATAATAGGATCTGAGCCAGTTTACCGGTGTTCTGTTTCTTCAGCCTACATTTATTCAGACTTCCATGTTAAACCTATTATACTACTTGAGCAACCTGTATGTCTGAAATTGTCTTGTTCTGAACAGAAAATAAATTTTTTGTTATCTTCATCCTTTTGAATCTACTGCCATGTTCAGCTGCAAAGGGACACCGTTTCCATTATCACAGTAGGTGTGGTACTGTCTCATTTGAAAAATTACTGTGTACATGCATACATGAAGAATTGTGACAGTACTGCTGAGATTTCAGAAGAGACTTGTTCTTTGGACCATAGAATAATTCAAGATGGAAAGGGCCTTAGGAAGTTTCTAGTCCAACCTCCTGCTTAAAGCTGGTTTAACGCTGTATTCAAACCACACTGCTCAGGGCTTTTTGTGATCAGGTCTTGAAAACATTCAGGGATATAGACTACACAACCTCACTGGGTAAACTGGTCCAGTGCTTAACTATTCTCATTGTGAAAGGTTTTCTTCATGCCCAGTTTATACCCCTCCTCTCTGCATTAAGAACTTGTCTGTTGTTCCCCCACTGTGCATCTGAGTGAAGAGGATGGCTTTGCTTTCTTGGTAATTTCTTCTTTGGTATTGTCAGGTTGCTTTTAGGTGCCCCCAGGGCCATCTCTGCTCCAGACTGACAAAGCCCAACTCACTCAATATCTCCTCATGTGGCAGGTACTCCAGCCCCACCATCTTGGTGGCCTCCTCTGAACACCCCAGGGTTTCTAGAACTGTTCCCAGAAGTTCCCCTAAGTTCCCAGAAGACCAAGAAGATATAGAAGCAGAATCCTGACTGCTGAGGAAACAGTAAGCTCCAACAGTGAACAGCAGCCCAAGCAGTGTCCCAGACTCTCTGTATGTACCCTGTCATGTGAATTGCCACAAAATCTGCCAGGTCCTTCTTTGCAGTGCCCTAGTTTGATGCACTCCCTGGCAGTCAGTTAAATAGCAAATGAAAGCCAGACATTGCACTTCTCCCTCTGCACTAGGCTTGTCTCCACCAACAGGTCTGTTCTTATAAGACTGGGACACCCTTCAGATGCCTCTGGGACATGCTTCACCTAGCTTGCCAATGCCATCACCACCTCTGCCCAAACCCTCTCTTACCGGTTTTACTGACTTCTTCCGGTAACAATCTAGAGTAGGACTGCAGTGTGAAGAGTTTGTAGACTCTTATTCAGAGTACTGTACAGAAGTACAGACTGTCACTTCTTTTTGATTTATTAAAATACTGATTGGCAATGGTGTTCAAATACTGAATATTGGAGGGCTGCAGACTACATTAGTGGGAAAGAAAGAGTTCTGGATACTCATTCTACCACAGAAATGAAGCATTTACACTTGAGTATGTTGAGTGTGACAAAGGGCACATCTTAACTCTTCGTTTTCTCAGATGCAAGATAAAATCAACATACATAGAGGAGTGACTGCTCAAGGTAAATGCATTCATAAAGTTACTGTCCATCTAGAAATTTACCTTTTTGAAAGGTCTGTTAGAATTTCTATAGTTTTGTTGGATGAACAATTTAGAGCATTAAGGAATGCGTGAACAAAAATGATGTAACTATATTGAGCTCACAAAAAAATAATCAATATATGAGCTAGTCATAGAGCCCAAGAGCCAGACAGATCCCCAGTCTACTTTTGACAATTAACCAAATTTTCTTCAGCACTGCTATGGTTTGGTGAGGAGTGTGTTGTTTTTAAAATGCTAGCACTATACTTGCTCTATTTGAGGAAATACAAGCTTTTGAAAATGCTACAATATTTTAGAATCTGTTGTTTCAGAGCCAGAACAAGTTAGCAAACACAGTTCTTAAAGGCATGTTGACATTATCAATATTGTTAGTGCATGAACAAGCTGACAAATGAAACAAAGCCAACTTGGCCAGTGCTTCAGCTCACTCCTCTGCCGAGTGGAAAAGTACACAAGCGACAGAGACCAAACATTATACTCAGGCTTCTGAGCAAACAGCAGAGTACTGCTGTCCATGGGGACATACCCAGTGTAGAGTTTTCATTTACTTTTACCTGGTGGTGTTTTGGAATTCCCTTGTCCTCTGAAAAATGACAGTATTGGCTAGTCAAAAGAAGATAGCACCTGGATGGCACCAAATATAAACAATGGGTTTATATTTTGTGTGTTACAAGAGGCAACTGTCATCATGTCAAGGAGGATGTCAAAAAGCAGGAAAAGACTGCTTAGAATGACATTTGTTTCTGTAAAAATTTATCTGATTTTTTTTTTGTCTTGTGTATGCAGTAACAGTTGTCAGCTTTTCCTCCATTCATGTGTAGCTCACATGGCCCCAGTGTGCATATACAAGGCAGTCCCATTCATCTCATTAGCCCGCAGTAGGGATGTCCTTTATGTGGCACTCTTTTCATATTACCGATAAAATAACACATCTATTCAGACTAGATATAAGGAAGAAACTTTTTACAGTGAAGGTGGTGAAACACAGGCACAGGTTGCCCAGGGAGGTGGTGGAGGCCCCATCCCTGGAGATATTCCAGGTCAGGCTGGTTGGGGCTCTGATCAGCCTGATCTAGTTGAAGATGTCCCTGCTCACTGCCAAAGGGTTTGGACTAGAGGACCTCTAGTTTCCTTCCAACCCCAAACATTCTATGATTCTGTATTAACAAGTAACATTCATGCTGCCATCATCTGCTTATAACAGCAGTTGGAAAAATACATGATTGCAGTTATGAAACAGAGAAAATAGTGAAGTGTGAGCAGTGTATATAACCCTCATGTTTATGTGCAGACACAACCCCAAAAGGGTATATGCAAAGTACTGACATAAACAGAAAGAGATATACAGAAGAGGCAGATAGGAACATAGCTACCAATATTACACAACATAAACCTTCCATTTTTTTCACCTTGGTCCCTACCATTTCTCTTTCATTTCTGTGTTATAAAAAGAAAGAGAAAAAGCATGTTGCCTGTCTTTAAGAGAATCTGGAGCCCAAACAGATTTATGATCCACCTTCTCAAATACTTTTCTCTTTCTAAATACTTTTGTTATCATTTCCTGCTCAGAATACCTGAGGTTTTGAAAAGTACCATTAGTGCTTGAAAAGTTCCACTAAATCCAAAGGCAGTTAGGGATAGTTGCCAACTGCTGCTGCAAAGATTGGCTGGCTGGGTGGTAAAAGAACCAGACAGAAGATCAGGTAAAAGAGAAAGAAGGAATGGAAAAAGAGACATTTTCATCAACTCAGAACAATATAGAAGGAGGCAAAAATTATAGCAACCACACAAAACATGCCTATAGCAGGAGTTTTCTGTCTTTGGCAGGTACTACAATTACTAGTGAAAAACTACTTGCAAACTAATCCTGTCCCTGTTTTCCTTTCTACAAAATTCAGTCACAGTTTCACATTCTCCAAAAGTGAAATGTCAGTTTACAGACGCTATTATGTAAAAGTGCAAATTGTTACTGTTCTTTATAGGAGTAGTATTTTTATCAGAGCATTTAATGAGGAGGGAAAAACTTTTTCTAAGGTCACAAGAAGACTGAATAGTGAAACAAAGAATGACTAACAATAAATAAAATACAATTGTATGTCCATGAGAGATGGCAGATGGCATAGGACTCATTTGTCACCAGAAAACAATAGACAAAACTACAAATATGCTGTGTGAAGTAAGGAAATAAGTAATACAAGGAAGCTATTCTCAATTTCGAAGAGATATCTGAAGATCCCTTCCAACCCTTAACATTCTGTGATTCTGTGAATTTGTGAAGACAAAAATGGGGCCTTATTAGGTATAAACACAGACAGTTTTGTCCCTCTCAGAATCAGATCCCCGCCTCAGGCCAACACTAGAAAGAAAAGAAAACAAGTACAAGACATTCCAATAGCTCAAACTGAGATACTAAGGCAACTGCCAAATAAATAGATAAAAAAAAGTGGTGGGAATTATGAAGGCAATCTGATACAGAGATGTTCACAAAAGGTGGATGTTGCACAGCAGCATGTGATGTTGAAATCTGTACATGGACTTAATAAATTTGTAGCTGCTTGGGCTTTTAGTATGCTTTTTGTGACTCTTTCAGATAAAAGTACTACTTACATTTGAGAAATATATTCTGATGCTACTAAATATTTTGATCACAGAGGTCTGAATGAAGAACCAGAATGATACTGAGATGAAGTCATGACCTGATTAGCAGCAATAATGCTGTTTTGTTTCATTCTCTCTCTCAAAATAGAGTGAAAATATAAGTGACCTGGACTGATTGGTGAAAAATAGTAAAGTGGGAATGGGTGATCTGATTTCTATCTGTGCAATGGTCCATTAAGAAAATAGAGTGCTTCATTGTATGTGTATTGCCTATCCTGCTTCCAAAGCAGTCAGCATTGCTCCCACTCACAGATATGTACCTTGAAAATATTTATAGCTTCATTTCCTACCTAGCTGTCTTATTCAATCTCTCAGTTAATGTTATCAGATCCAAAGGGTTTGGCAGACTAAATTGCCATCAAGAAACAGTGAAAATGGCAGCTCTAAAACAACAGATGAAAACACACTGCACCTTTTGGCCAAGAAGTACCACACACATTTTGGTGAATAAAGGTTCCTTAGAAAAGTCCAGTCTCCAAAATCCCAAAATATAGCTTGCAGAGCTCTCAAAATCCTAAACTTTACCATACTTAAACATTTATTTCCCCTCATATATGAACAAGCACGTATATTGTTTTTCTCATTGGTGAAAATGAACAGAGGCACCTACCCATGCTTTGTGTGTATGTTCATACTGTCTATATGCTTACAGAGGTATCGCTACAGCTTATGCAGGTGTAATCAAAATAGCACAACCTATCCAGCTTGTGCCAGTAATACTGAAGGCAAGAGAGTGATGGCTGCCAAGACTGTGAAGGTTAGTTACGAGGTGCTGTTGAGTATGCTAGATCTTTACTACAATGTTTATATGTTGTTTACACTTAAAAGAACTAGATGAAGCCTCTGTTTTTTATTGTAGTACTAATTGCTGTGTGGACTCACACATGGCCTGGCAGTGGTCTGAGGGATTAAAACATAGGAGCAGACAGGACAGAGCTTTTCCAGTTAATGCTACTGACACACAGGAACAAAGGATGTCTACATGTCCTGAAACCTTTAAGTCACCCTCCCTTGCATAGTCTCCCTTCTTTTCTACTCAGTTACCACAACTGTAATACCTATGTAGGACCAAGCAAGTCCTGGGAGGGCTTCTGACCTTGGGCTTCACACTGATGGAACTGGTAGCACTTCTGCAACGCCAGGCAGCTCCAGGAAGCAGAGTATTGCATTCACTTGATATTGCACCTCTTCCCTTGCCCATGGATAGCCAGTGAGCTGAACATCCCATCCTTAGAAGTTTTGACAGATGGCTGTATAGCCTTTTAGCTGCAGCTCACAGCACAGTGCATAATATGCGAAGACTAATGATATACTTAAACTATAAGGAAGTAAAAACATAAGATCAACCTTAAATCACAAACCTAAATCAATATAAAGAAATATCAAAGGAGGGATATATTCAATCTATTTTAACGAGTGTGTCTTTGGCATACTTGAATCTTACTTTCATGACTGACAAGAAATGAGGGCAAGAATTGTTTTGCCACACAGCAGTCTTTTTAATATTTGAGCTTATGTAATAAATGACCTACCAAGCAGGATCATGTCACTTATCAGATGAGAGGATATGAGTCAGATGAGACTTATGGAAAAGATGCTGAAAGCAGCACATCCTTAATTTGGTCAGATGTACAAGTGGAAAAAAAAATAATATTTAATGACTCCAAACTGACCTTTCTCAGATTCAAAACTGGAAAACTTGGCAGGCTCATTTTATCTTCTCAGTGTTCAAAACACCTACATATTCTCATAATTACATACATGCAGACAAACTGCAAAGCTAGCTATGGTTAGCATCTGTTGAACTGAAGACTTCCACAACTTCTGCTTAATTTTGTTTGTTTATTTTATTATTTTTTGCCTAAAGTTTGAAGTAGGTTATTTTTCAAGTGGCTAACAGAATGAAGGAAACAGCAGATTGCAAAAGTATTTAATTTCTAGGCTTTGGAAGGTCTTACAGCTCACAAGATATGTAACCAAGGAATTTTGGAAGATGATGTGCATTAGCTGATATTGCATGTTCTGAAATCTTGAAGAGCAGACAGAATTTGACACATTAGAGTGTATTTTGTGCAAATCTCTAGCAATAAAAGATCTTTTTGACTACACAGGAGCTGAGGCACAGACAGTAGTTCTCAGAACTAAGCTGTCTTATGCACATGACTGAAATGAAGCAGTTTGCATAAAACTTCATACTCCCCTTGTCTTTAATGTCAGCATTTAAGTGCTTACTGATAACTCAAGATTTTATAAAGGGGAAAACACATCCTGTTCAGTAATATGTTTAGCAATCTTTTATATGTGCAGTTGCAGTCTGTGAAAAAAGTAGTTTTCACTAGTGGCTTCTGTCATGTGTTCTTGTAAGCCAAAAGAATCTCAGTTCTCTAGCGCACAACTTGACTTAGAGAAGTGTACAAAAGCAAAAACAGGTCATCTGTGTGAAGAAGAAACAAAAGAAAAAAGAAAATCCAACTGTTTTCTTTAGCAAAAGATGGGGAAAGAGAACTAAGCTGCCCGAAAAGCCACAAAAGGCTCTTTAGTATAAGCATTAAAAAGGAAGAGATGCATATAATATTTCTTCATTTTGGGAAGTAATTTTAAAAAGTCAAATGAAAAAGGCAATAATCATTAAAAATGTCAGAGAAAGTATTTCTGAAAAAGTCTTATTATTTAGGAATAGTATGCAATTATTTGCCCAAACATCTATTTTGCAATCTAATATCTCAATTTCATATTTAAGAAACCTGTTTAGTGAATGTCTCTTGGAATTGTGTGTGTAACTTTTTAAAAAGAAAAACAATTATGAAATATTAATATGAGGAAGAACACTCTGTATGATTTATAGTCATGAATAATTCTGCAAACTCCCATGTTCATCAATCACAATTGTCATTAACTAATTTGGTGGCTCAATTCTTCCCAGGAGCTTAATTATAGAATTTTAATTTCTTGCCTTCCCAGAACTTTTCCATTCTGGAAAAGGGAAGAGGTGTGAACTTTCCTCTCAGTCCATGTCAAAGATTGGTGATCCTTTTCTCATTCAATGAGGTAGGAAAAAATATCTCCGCTGATATTCTAGTTAGGCCGAATACTCTCAGAACACTCTTCAGTGTCTGGATGACTCACAGATTCTTAACACACCACGGAGTAAAAACAGACCATTGGGTTTTACCCAAATAACCAGATGCCACCAGCAGAATTTAACTGACAACATTCATTTTAATGTCAGAAAGAACAGGACCTTTCTGTTTTGCATTTGACAGAAGGTCTGTTTCCCTTTGACATCTTGAGTTCTAATTTTCCTGTGCTTTGTGCTCCTCTCTTAGATAAACCTCTATGCTTATATTTTGTTTCCAGACAGAAAATAGAAAATTGCTTTTTCTAGCAAACTGTATACAACATATATTATTGAAAATTAATTTTTTTCTTTAACTTGAGATGTTTTTAAAATCAAAAGAATCACTCAATATTTCTTAATTTTTCAGAGATGAGAGAATCAAAGGAGCAGTAAAAAACTGTAGCCATTAGCTAGCTTCAAAGACACAAAAGCAAATAATCATTTAGCATCTACGAATGTCTATGTGTCTTATGTTGGAGAGATACCTAGGTGAGAATCATTGAGTATAGATTCAATGAAGGAGGCACTAGGCTAATTCAGGACATACAGAATGACAAATAATAGACCTGAACCAGCAGATACTAATGTGAAAATATTGGTAATAGATTCCTACAATAGAACTCTGCCCCAATATTAAACTTAACATAAGCACGCTAATAAAACTTTAAAGTGATGTAAAGTTTCTGGTGTTATTTTTTTCTTCCTGAAATTTCCTTAAGTCCTGAAATCACCAGGAAGCCTGGGCACGACTTTAGTCAGAAAAATCTATTAGTGCCAATTTAGACCTGGCATTTCTGGCAATTGTACTCATGTTCCCTGAACTGTATTGAAAGACGCCCATGGAATGCGTCCCAGTCCTGGTTTCTGAGTCATACTGTGGCTCCCTCTCTGCCCACATTCTTCTTTCTTTCCAGTAGAAAAAAGACAGACGAGTCATGGTACACAGTCTCATCCAGTTGTGAACTCAGGATGTATTTAGAGTGCACAGAAGAACCTGGAATATTATTCTGGACCCCACAGGTTAGGTGTATCTTGACTGATCAACTTTACTGTATAGCCTGATGTGTTTCCCTCTATCTGAAAACTTACTGTACTCCATGCTGTGGACTTGACACAGAAATATTTCATCTGAGATAACAGAAATCTGATGATATTACACTCATTTTACATTGCAAGGAGAAAGAAATTGTCCACCAAAGTGATACTGTGGCAATTGCTTTTGTAATGTATTGCCATGCTACCTATCCTAGAATTTATATAAATCCGTATGTGTAGCCTACATATATATATTATATGTTCACATATATAAACTGTCTAAATATGCTATATATGCAAACACAATATAACTTCTTTAAAAAATTTAAGCTTTTATTTATCTTCTTTCAAGTATATTTAGTATCCATCCTCACCTATTAGGTGTTAGGGCAGTCACAGAAATACAGAATCATAATTTATGTTTGAAGGCACATCTGGAGGCCACCAAGCCTCTCAACTTGTCCAGTTGAGTTTTGAACACCTCCAAGGATGGAAAACCTACAGCCTCTCAGAGCAAGCTGTTCTGGTATTTAAAAAATGAAAAGACTAACTGGATTTTTTCATGTTCTAGTTTGTGTCCATAGCCTCTCTTCCTATTGCTGTGTACCTCCAAGAAAAGCCTAACTCTGTCTTCTTGATAACCTTTGGTCAGGTAACTCTAGAGAGCAATAAAGTTTTGCCTTTGTTTTCTCTTTTCCAGGATGAAAAAACCTGACTTGCTCAGTCTTTTCTTGTTCTGTACTCCAGTTCCCTGACCAGCCTTGTGGTCTCCACTAGACTCATTTCAGCATAGCATTGCCTTACTTGTACTGAGGAGGCCATAACTGCACTAACACAGCACTCCAGATCTGTCTCACCAGGACAAGAGGAATGGTTACTTCCCTATACCTGCTGGCTACACTCTTACAAAGCCCAAGATGATGTTGACCTTTGCTTCATGGGCAGTATCTCCTATGAAGACAATGTCATTCACTGTTTAATAATGTAGCCATAGTTTTGGTTTTAATTAATCAATGCATCTTCCTATTTTTTCATGAAATATTTATCCCAGCATGGGTAAAATGAAATTGTATATGAGTTCTGATGGGACATTCATTCTTGCATATGAAGAGAGCAAAGAAATTTAGAAATTTTTCCAGTTTGTTTAGGATAGTGACAGACAAAGAGAATACATTTCTAGTCATTATTTCAACAAATAGATCTTGATTAATGGATATTCCTGGTTCTGTGATTTGTGCAGGAGTTTCTTGAAGCTTAGTCTACATCCTTAACTCCCAGTATGTTTTGTTAAAATATCTGGTACCAGTTTGGACAGATCTCCTTTTTCTTTTTTTCTTTTCCTTTTTTTTTTTTTTTTTTTTTTTTTTTTTTTTTTTTTTTTGTGTCCTGATGACTAAAACTTATAGGAATCTTTAAGATCAGAATAATCCACTCAGACAATAACTTTCCATTACAGTAAATGTATTTTTTTTCAACATGTATTGTAATACCTGACACACCATCACTGGTTTATGAGTTACATCTCCATAATCAGCAGGCTGCTTTCCCATATCTCAAAGTGGATGAGCTGTAACAAAGGCTTTGCACCATGAAACATTTGAAATAAAAAGTATGGCCTCCAACAAAGGCTTGGGTAGTTTTTTTTCAGATCAACTTTAAGATTACCACCTTTGATAACAAAAATGCAGTTCCTAATGAGGTTCATTTCTTGTCTTTTTTAAACAACAAGGTCTAAGAAAAAAACTACTGTCACTTCACAATTGCCACAAACTGACAAAACTTCAAAAGTCAGACCATGGTCTACACGGAGTCATCATTAAACTGAAAGGAAAACAAACAGAGCAGTCTTTGCTGAATTTTCTTACTGGTATGATAGATTAAATTACTTCTTGATTACTTGTCCCTTGTCCTCATAATTCTGAACTCCTGATTGTACAGGGCCTGAGAAGGATAGATATATAAAAACACAACTACAAGCCTTAATTCATGTTTTTAATTTTCTCCTTAAAATGACTTTTGATTCTCCTGTCCATCTCCCTCCTGGACAGTGTACCTATCTACTAAGTCACTATGTTACATCTTTAATATCAGTCATCATTTAAAAAAAAAAACAAAACAACTGCTGCTTTTGCATGGGTCAGGACAGCAGTTCTAGTGCTGTGACCTGATTCTTATTTGGGTAATTGCATTCTGTACTATTTGAAAGCTTTTTAATGTTCTGGTGAAATAGAACGTTCTTCATATCCTTTTTAAATGACTGCTAACATATTGGAACATTTGCTGACCGAGGTTTACACCAGAGACAGAAACCTTTTCTGACGAACCAAGTCCTGCATTAGTAACAGAAAGTGTTTAAATGTATCAGTCTATGAGAAGCATCCAAATTTAAGTCAGCATAATTTTCTGGTTTGAGACTGATTTTTGCATTTATGCTTTGTTCCTCAAAAACCGCTTTTGCTTTGATTTCATAATAATGCCCAAAGCATAGAGCTGTGGATCCAATTCGTATTTCCTTTTGGATCAGACATGGTGGTTTTGATATTTTTCATTTTCCCCATTTTCTTGTAAAAGGGTGACTATAACTAGACAGACCACAAAGTGTTTTGTGAACAACATCATATGCTATCCTGGCAACTGCAGTACTTAATTTTTCAGAATATACGTGACTTACAGAAAACTGTCATCTCAAACACATCAGCTTCTCATCATGTTTTTTATTTTCCACCTGTTGTGATAGAGCATTGTCCTGGTTTGAGTGAGAACAGAACTAATTCTGTTCAGTGATTTTACTTTTCAGCTCAGTTCTTCTAATTAACT
>WTSP01008369.1:0-23634 GCA_025331215.1 Actenoides lindsayi
GCTGGGGGTGCAGCCCAGGGTGCCAGTGGCTGCTGGGTGCCAGCGCACGGGGCCGGCTCAGCTCCAGCTTCTCACCCCCAGCACCCACAAGTCCTTCTCCCCAGGGCTCTCTCCAGCCCTTCACCCCCAGCCTGAGCTGACCCTGGGGGTTGCCCCAACCCAGGGGCAGGACCTTGATCTTGGCCTTGTTGAACCTCAGGAGGTTTACATGGGCCCACTTCTCAAGCTTGTCCAGGTCCCTCTGGATGGATCCCATCCAGAATGTCAGCCACACCTCTCAGCTTGGTATCTTCTACAACTTGCTGAGGCTGCCTTCGACCCCACTGTCTGTGTCATCAGTGATGCAGGGACTGTGATCTTTGTGTGGGACTCTGGCTTGGATTGCACACCCGTACAAGTTGGTGCAAATGAGTCTCTTTTGTCAGATCCTTCATAAGAGGCAGAGAATTAGCAGGGACTCATCCATCACACTGCATCCCTTGGTACCCATGTGGTGCCCATTTGTGGCTGGTGACATCAGCACAGCATCATGACTTCTCTCTTGCTCTCCCCCTAGTCATCGGTTGCACAAGAGGTGGGCAGAAGCAGACCATGATATGGCTGGGTAATGCTTATCATGACCCCTCAGCATGGGCCTGCATGGCTTGAGGTGGGCATGGACAAGAAGGCCCTCAGTCACTGCATCTTAGAGTAACACCCTTGGCTGTTTCCACCTCCAAAGTGACTGGAGCCTCAGGCTGGCACCTGCAGGTCACCAGAGAAATGGGCAGGGTGCGTTTTGTTTGATGTTGGGCACATCAACCAGTCTAACTACCTCCTGCTGACAAAGGGCTACTGGGCAATAGGGGAATTTACAGAAGTAATTAATTTTTACCAGAGCTTTTGATAAGAGTATTTCTGTGTAATACCCACATGAGAACATTGTCAAGCTGGTTACCATACGGTTACAACAGAACCCTCTGGGAAACCAGGGTGTTTTTAATAGCTGTCGCTTTGGTGAAACCTATCAAGTAGGATCCTGCCGAACTTCAGCTTTGGACCTGATAAATGTTCAGTATTTTAACGAAGGACTTGAATGGCAGAATAGAGTATATACCACCCTGCATATCTAACCCACAAACAGATCCAAGTGGGAGCAATGGTGAGAACTTTGGAGGACAGGAATCAAGTTAAAAAGTCAGAAGCAAGCAGTGTAAGGATCAGAAATTTAAAATATTAAAATCAGTGCTAAGAGGTGCAAAGGATTCTATTCAAAAAGGAGAGATCAATTGCTGGAGCACACAATGAATTGCAGAGCACATCCCCAGGAGAGAGCTTTTACCTCCACTCTTCTTTTGGCAGCAAGGCTCAGGAGTGATCTCAGTCCGCTGTTGAGCTGTGGCACCTCCTGATTTAAATGGCTGCAAAAATCTCTTCAATCCACTATGTATTAAAAGTCAATAGAAGTCAAGAACCTGGCACTGCTAAAAAGAAATTCAAATCTTCTCTATCAAAAGGAGCGTTTAAGGCAAGAAGTGAAAAGTAGTATTCCTCATCTACTACGTGAAGTTCTGAGCCCAATTCTAAGTATTTCAATCATAGAACACCAGGTTGGAAGGGACCTCAAGGATCATCTGGCCCAACCTTTCTTGGCAGAGGCATGGTCTAGACAAGCTGGCCCAGCATCCCATCCAGCTGAAGCTTAAAACCATCCAAAGCTGGGGACTCCTCATCACTTCCCTGGGGACGTTGTTCCAAAGGCTGATTGTTCTCCTTGTGAATGCCTTGTACATAGGCAATACAGAACTGAAGAACCATTTGAATAAAAGACATGAGCATAGCAGTGGTTTAGAATACACAGCTGAGATGGTTGGAGTGTTTTGGATTTTGCTTTGGACAGAAGAGGAGCCCAAGGGCCTTCCTAGAGCTGCACTGTTTCCGTGGAAAAACTTCCAAGAAAACCATTGAAGGGAGTGAAAAGATTAAGTGTGGTTAATATTTTGAGATGCAATAATGAACATTAGCAAGACTTCAAGAAGTATTCACAAGCTCAGTATACTCCTTTTTTACAGCTCATGAAACAGAAACCAGATACTTTCCGTAGGTCCTACCTACCATATCTTAGTCCAGATGCCTTCTGTACTGAAGCAACAGTCAGCAGCATCTGTTACTTGTCAGAAGAATCAGGATACCCTTCAAATGTCATATTTTATACCAGAAAAACTGAGAACCAAAACTGAAATCTGGGAGTTGCTGGTTGCAGAACTCTTCTCTTTGGTCGTCAAACATTTCTCAATGGTTTCAGAATATTTTGATCCTTGGAGATTTAGTTAAAGAGTATAAATGTATAAGTTTTAGAAGGGACTTGGAATGTTGGTCTTGTCGGTGATGGTTTTGGTTAATGTAATTCTGTGTAATCAATGATGCTTAAATTTCGCTTTGTTTTGTATTTCCTAATTTCAAGTAGTTTATCATTTCCACTGGTTAAAAAAATAAGTCAGCTCCTTTTGCATCCTGTCCCCTTATTTTTCTTTTTAATGAAGGAGTGAAAAAAGCAGAAAGAGGGTGGGAAAATTGGGAAAAAGCTTTTATTAACTGTTTTCCCATATGTGCATTTGCACTTGATGTGGTTTAGTTCTGAGTTTTTATAGCAATTTATAACCCTTGCAAACAAGATAAAGACTTTTCCAGAAGAGAATCCAGGGTTAGATCACTGGTTCCGTATCAAGGGAAAAGTTTAAGTTTTTGTTTTTGTTAAATATGTAGCAGTTCTTTGGGAGCTAGTGGGTGGTCAGCCCTTGAAATTCCAAATACCCATATACACAAGAAAAAATAAACTTTATGGGTCTTTGTTGACAAAAAAAGAAACCAGTGGGGTGTCCTTTATTGCCTGTTTTTTAAAGTAAGAGGGCAGTGGGGTACTGGCCCTGTAAATTAAAAAAAAATTAAAAAAAAAATAAAAAGGGATTTTCATGAAAAATTCTTGAGCCTTGAGACTTTTTCTTATCTTATGTGTGGGTTTTATGATTTCCTAAATCACAGTGACTGCCATCCTCCTTTTATTCCATTAGTTGCAGCCCATTCATCAATCCTTTCCTAAACTTTGAAGAGAGTTTCTTGCAGAGTGATTCAAAATGCCACATTCCCAAAGACTACTCATTAGGTCAGGAGGATTTTTAGTCAGAAGAATTAGAACAGGCTCTGGTAGAATGAGACCTACAGTTGTTTTTTTTTCAGCATTAACTATCATTTTTCAGTAAATATATTATTTTAGTGTGCACAGGATGAAAGGCCATCAAATCTGATTTGTGAACTTCTGTTTCAGATTATTAGGAAAGCTCTAACAGAGGAAAAACAAGTGTCCACAAAGACATCTGCAGCAGATCTTGTGACAGAAACTGATCATTTTGTGGAAAATTTAATTATTTCTGTTCTGAAAGAGAAGTTTCCCTCCCACAGGTGAGTGCCTATAGAATGAACCTCTCAGTGACCTTTTTTTTCCTTTAAGAGCTGTGTATCTGACTGGCATTTAAAGGGAGTTTAGAGAACTTACATATCTCTCTTACATATTAACCTATTGCTGTTGGAAACTTTCACAGGACTCCTTTTTTTTTTTAAAGTACCACTTCTCTACACTTAGTACTTTCATATTTTCTAATAGTTATGTTTCTTAATGTAGGTATTTAATAGTAATGTTTGGCCTGTAGGGACATCGTGTATGAAGCTTTCATATAGATCTCCATGATTTTCAGAATATTGATGTGTTCTGTATTGTGTAAGAATTATGCTGAGGGTATCTATTAAAATATAGCTGAAAAATATAGCATACCTTTCCTTCACTTTCTTTTGCCACCATACATTTAATCACATTTACCTTGTCTTGTAGAGAACCCTAAAATCACTGAGAAGCAGGGTTGTTTATCATCACCTTCATCATTCGACACGTATACATAAACAGGGTGTAAATTATAGTATGAGGTGTCAACCCAAGGTTTTAAAAATAGATCAGATTGTTACCTCCTCTTGAATTATTATGCTCAATTTGAAAATAACAGCTCCTAGCCCACACACAGTTTAGAGAAAGGGTTTGTGTTAGCTGGCTGGGTTTGTTTTGATGCAGACTCTGCCATCAATTTCCACATTTGACTTCAGTCCACAAGGCTAAGACTCATCCTCCTGCAGAGCCAGTGCTGAGCCCGTGTATCCCTTAAATACTGTATGACTTCCTCCTAACCCTGTCCAGGAGCTTGCACAGGGTTAGAAGGATTGAAGAGCCTTGCACTCCAGCACTGCACAGAAATCAACAGGGATGAAATATCTGGAAGGCTCAGCTACTAATCTGATTGTCTGCGATGCTGCTGGAGAAAAAACAAAACAAAACAAAACAAACACCATAAGAAGGAGCAGAAAGAACATTCTATACTAAATATGGCTTTCTAAATACGTGTTGTGTGTGATCACACATTGAAGCAGTGCTGTACAGCATATTGTGTGGTTCTTGGCTGTGGTTCTGAAGAGAGTGCCAGGCTTTACAAGCCTATTATTTGTGTAATATTCCTTCTACTGTTGCTGGCTGTGCTCTTTCCTCATCTCCACTCTTAGGCTGGATTTTTTTTTTTTTTTTTTTTTTCCCTTGAACAGTCTGGCAGAGAACACAAAACATACACATTTCACATAAAATGAGAATCATCAAAAGCACTTGAGTTACTCAGAACGGGAACAAAAGCTGTAAGGTCAGCATAGACTTAGGACCTGAAAAATCCCTGACTTTAACTCTGTACAGTTAACTTCTAACTTCATAAGCCAATGAAGGAATTTCCCTTTCTTCAACGCAATTTTTTTTTTCTGTTATTGATTATTGGTTTTGGCTGGAGTTTGTTCAGACAGTGAATGCATTTAGATTAAACAATAGATTAAAACTAGATCTAACTAGACAGATTAGAACACTTGCAGTGAGCAGTCCACAGCAGCAAGCAAGGTTAAATTAAAGTACAGTGAAAACATTAAAAATATCATTTAAATTGTGTTCATTATTTTCAGTAATCTATCTGTTGAAAGCATCACTGAAGATTTCTGTTATTTCTTTTTCTCTTAAATCATCTTGATTCTTATGTGCTCTGAATCCAAAAAATGTACATTAGGAGGTAGAAGAATTACAAGGAATCTCATAAGAATCTGTGCCATTTGCACTGTGGTAGTGATGAATCTTGAGATACTGGAAAAGTACTCAGAAGTGAAGAGAAACATTAGCAAAACCTGTTAAAAAGGTATCCCTGTCCCATGTTTCTTCTTCTCTCTGCTTGTCTAAGTGGTATGTGTCATCCTTATTTGTTCTTCACCCGAGTTTTCATCTTTGCCCACCCTTTGGTAATCTGATGTGCTCCAAGTGAGCCTTCTCAAAAGAATACTTTTCCTGGTAGATCTCTGAGGTGTGGCTAGGCACAGCCAGCATATTAGGGGCTCCTGGTTGAAAAAGGCTGTTGTACTATTCGCCTGTGTTATTGTTACACAAGTTGTCATCTTTGATGTTAATTGTGGCCTTAATCCTTAAGGACTGACATTAAAACCAAGACACAGCCTTTACAGAGGGTGACATCCCACTCTAGCTTCCCAGGTTTCTACCCTCAGACCCCCACGAGGGGACAGTTTGATGTCCTGCACTCTACTGGTTATCACTCCTATTGCAGCTCATTCTATGCTACTGTTTCCCTGCTGTTCCAGCAATGAATTTCAGCGTGGCACCGTGGTATGAACAGATGTACACTAAGGCTTGGCTAAAATTACTGGTCTCATTTTCAGTGGGAGAAAACTTTAATCCAGATTTGGAAAGAGGTCAACGGAGCTGGCAGGCTGACATATTAAATTAACTACTCTAATGACATGGCTGCCCCTCCCACTCCTCAAGCTGTTCCTAAAATTTGGTCTCCAGTACTTCAGGCTGAATGTTTTGCTTAATTTGCATGTGTTTACAGGACAGAGAGCCATAGAGCAACACAGCTGATGTTGACCTTGAGGGACTCTCACAATTCCCAGTATTGTGTAATAGCAAGGGGCTTATTTTAACCTATTAGCCCAAATCTAGTCAAATGTGCCTCTACTTTGTCCTACATCCGTTTTGGAAAAAGTAGTTTTGGGCATCAAGACTTTATCAATGGCAGTGCAGTGCCCCAGCTTCCCATTAGCATTTCTGAATGTGACTGCAGCATCACACCCCACCGTAAGGAGAAGATGAGGGACAGACTCACTTGAGGGCAAAACACCTTACACAGAAATACTCTTGTATCAAAAGTGTTCCATTTCACCTTTCTTCAACTGGCAAAACAATGGCTGTAATTCAGGCTCTGGCCAGGGGAGCTGGCAGAGGGTTGAAGCAGAAGTGTAATTTGTGAGGAAGATGGACAGTCTGAGATGGGATTTAAGGTGCTCCATCTGCAAGAGGATGAGCTTCCTCTGCTGCCAGCAGCACAGCCAAAACTGGGTTTAGGTGCTAATTAGAAGGTTTGTAAAAAGGAACATTGAATGATACAGCACCAACAAGACAATATAATGAAATATTGAGAGCAAAGAGCCTGCAAAGCTTTGTGTTTGACTAAACACTTGTTCGAGTCTTTCTGGTTTCTCAGTTGCATACTAACACTTCATCCTTCAGCTGTTATGTTGAAGGGAGAAGAAAATCCTAATAAACTCTTCCTACTTCCCTCTTCATACCAACTGGGGGCCCATAATGCCATCAAGTCAGTCCCTTTCTGCTGAAGGAAAAGCAAAGTAGCATTTGGAAAATTGAAGAAGTCTCTTGTGCTTCCTGCAGAACATTTTAAGCTGGTGATTGCAAGCGTTACGTGGCATTGTGTGCCATGTGGTAAGGGCACAAAAGAAAATAGATGCTACTCTGGTCCTGGGAAAGCAACTGTTTGCACAAAAGACATTTTCTCTGTGTTTTATCAATTTTTTTCTCTCTGAGTGTTTGAGAGAAGCTTTTTTGTCTTCAAGCATTTGTGGGAACTCTGAATACCGCTACCAGTTGTTCAAGTATGAAACCAAAAGAAAGGTTCAGTACTAGCAGTCTGATTCTATACCTTCTGTACATGCAGGACTTAAGATTAAGATCTGTGAGAGCAGCACCTGCACAACACTTAGAGAAGCAGACCCTGAGCAGTTTTATGGGAGAGCGGGGATAATTAAGGTCAGCAGGAAATGTGCCAGAACTGGATGTTCATTTCCCAGGGAAAAAGGAGGAAAGGAGAAAAGAGAAAAAAAAAAAAAAAAAAAAAAAAAAAAGCATATCTCCTAAAAGAAATTGGGACAGGAAGATGAGCCTGGATTTCAATATCTGCCTTGTGCATCTAAACAACAAACAACCAAAAAAAAATTGTTGATTTTCTCTGGGTCGTGGGAAAAAAGAAAGTTCAGTTTTGTCAATCTTTTAATTTCCCAAGTAAAAAACTCAAGTAGGAGTGAGATTGTGGATTTTCTAAGAGTATATTATTTCCTGCTGACTGAATTTGACTGCAAAAGAGAAGCAGCTACAGTTTGCAGTTTATATTACTTATTGCAAGAGACAGGCCTAACCCATAAAATTACATTCTGCATAAAAAAACCCAAACTCCTTTTAGAGCTGCAGTTTAGATCCATTTCTGCATTCATTTTCATTAGTTTCTTAGTGGTATGCTGGGAAAGTGAACATAAAAGGAGTTCTTTTTTACCATGTAAAATAGTGTGCTGTAAATCTGAGAACTTTCCTTCAAAGTTCTGATGGAAATTCCCCATTCCCAAATGAAAAAAGCAGTGTCTGTGTTTATATATACATATATATGTTACATATATGTATCTATGTGTATACATATGTTATATGTTATATATATATGTATGTTTATACATACATATACATGCACCAAAAAAATAGATATCTAGAGAGAGAGAGATAAATTAAGTACCTCTTCAAAAACAGGAAGATGGAGCTTTGCTTTCCAAGTCACATATCTAAGCCAGTTTTCTGGGACACTTGTTTTACTCCACACCAAACACAGGTTTATTGCAGAAGAATCCACCGCTGCTGGTTCCAAATGTGTCCTCACCGACAGTCCGACCTGGATTATTGACCCTGTTGATGGAACGTGCAACTTTGTGCACAGGTAAGTGAACAGTGAACTGGAGAACAGATAAAAAAGCAAAATGTAGCTTCTCACAAATCCTCCCTTCCACTTAGAAGTTGGTAGATTTGTTCTGTTGACTCATAAGTAGGAGTCATCCCTTTATCTTTTCTTACCTCGCACGGTTTATCTGAGGGAGTCTGTGTTTGTGCTGGAGAGAGCTCTACACTGTTATCTAAAGGTAAGCTAAAGTTTCTGCTGATTGCTTAATGACCCAGAGCTCTTGACTCACAGCTCATTTATATATAACTGCCAGGGAACGTGCAGAGACTTGAGCTCAGCTGGCGGAACAAGGCTGTGCTGTGATGACACTTGGCCTCACACCTTACGTGGTTGCCACACATTCCTTCTCATAGTAGTGTTTTCTCCATTTCAAATACAAATGCTTCATTTTTCCTGGGAAGTACAACCGTTGCATATACATAGAGTAGAACTGAAAACTAAGTTGTACGTAGATATTGGGTTTAACTTTCTAAAATACCTGAATTTCTAAAACAAAGGAAATCTAGAGGTCGTTACTGCAAAAACACAAAGGTTTAGTTCACCATTTGAGTGCTAAGAGTCGTAAACTAATGACTATTCATAATACTTCTATTTAAAAACCTTAAATGTCTTAGTGACTTAACTGCAGTTATTCTTAAAAAAAAAAAAAAAAACCAGAAAAAAAACCAAACCTGCAAACATTTCCTTGAGTTCTAGTGCAATTACCTAAGATTCAGGGGAAGGTGGGGGCATGTCATGTGCTGGTGTTTCATGTAATTCAGTGAAATTTTCTCATTCCAGCAATATATTCTGGACCTTTACAGTCCTTTTTAAAACGTGCTTTTAAGAAATTAATTTGTTTCATTGTTTAAAATGCAATAATTGTATTTTAGTCAAAAGGGCCAAATTAAATACATGGTCATCACTTTGACAAAAGGAAGGGTAGAGGAACTGGTTTCTCCTTATGTTGATGTTAGGAAAGTATCTCTGCGCAGCTTAATTGCTATCGCAGATGCTTGAACTTGAACAAAATGTGCTCTTAAAAGTGATGACTTGTTTTAACAAGATTCATGATTTTATACTGGAAAATTTAATTACACTAAAGCAAAAAGATCACTTAAAATATACAGCACATTTAGTATAAAAATCCTGATATCTCCAAGTGTTTATTCCTTGCCTCCTCCAATATTAAATTACATTTTTAAAGGAACTGATGAAGTTGAAGAGGCCAACAAAGGAGAAATTGTACAATGTCAAGAGCATTTTGACACAAGTTAAATCACAGAGTTCCTTTGTTGCCTGTGGAAGTTGCATAAGGAGTAGGACGAGAGATTTTTTATCAATAATACTTCATTTTTTATTTTTCAGATTTCCAACAGTGGCAGTGAGCATTGGATTTGCTGTTAACAAAGAGGTACGAAGTATGTTCTTTAAGATGGGTACCCGATATATGTTTAGAAGCCTCAAAACTGTAAGAACTTTAAATGACACAAAATTTAAAGAAAAAAAGATCAGTTAATAATTTAATGCATTTAATAATACTCCACTAGTCTAAAATCACAGTCCTGCAAAACTTACCACTGCAAACTGGCAATTATAAGCTAATTCTTACAAAATATTACAGGATTTACACAGGGAAAAATGGGAGTACTGGTGTGATTAAGGTTTTGTAAGACAAAACCATAATGAATTAAATATAGTGCTGCCTATTCATATTTTAAACACGTCTCCGAGCGTTGGTTTTATTATTTGCTTCTTTCCTGCCAGCCGCATCTGTGAAAGTTGTAACTGCTGCTATGAGGCAATTCAGAGCTGATTTCTATGAAGGATACAAAATTTTGGGCCTAGTGCATTTAATCTGCCTTTGTTGTCTTCTTAACATAGGAAAATAACTATATTTCCCGCATGAGACCTTGATTACAAGGGAAAAAAAGGTACCTAGCCTTCATATGTGCCATTTTGAGTTTCCCAGCTATACTCCTTCATGCTACTGCCTTTTCTCCCTATGTTGCCAGTTGCCAGTTTGATACATACAGAAGAAATAGCTGCTCAAATTGCCAAGGAATGTGCCTCTTTCAGCCTAATTCCATGATCTTATATATATGTAAGTGAAGCCAGCAAGAATTCTGTGCGATAACAACATAGTTTTCAGATGCACTAGTGGCTCTTGCTGATTTAAACAGAATAATGTTGTGTACTTCTTTAGTTAGACTTTTCAAACATGGAAACTACAGAGGAACACTTCCATGCTTTTCTGAAGCTTATCCATTCCCAAAAGGTCCTTTTGAATACTACATATTTTTACCAGACATCTTTCTCTAATATTTATGTTTTCTAGAACACCATTGTGATTTTGATGCTGCATATTTTGGGTTATGTAAACTAAACAAAGCTGAAACAAAAATAAAGAATGATGTTCAATCTCCCTCAGTAATCAAATGGGAAAAGCAGAAAAAACGTAGTAAACTGAAAAGGAGCCAAAGTACACACAGGGGGACTGGCCTGAATGTAAACCTTAAACAGTACTGAAGAAATTCCTGCAGATGTCTTCAGGGAAAGAGTCTATTAATAGTGTGTTCCTCAAAAAAACCCCTTGGTTTAGATGAGACCTCAGGGTAGAGAGCAAGGACAGTCTATGCCCTTTGAATTGTCTCTGATGAACACCGAGGATTATTTGCACTGCATAGAAGAGGGCAGCAGGAAAAGATTTCAAGTCCAGAACATCTGAGACATTTTCTTGACCTTGTCACCAATGTCTTCTGTGACCTTGGGCAAGTCACTTCATTTTTGTGTATCTGTCCACACCTAAATAAAATATTGCTAATCGTATTTATCTAGGGGTGATTTTAGGAGCTGATCATTGAAGTTTGTAAAGTGTTTTAAAATCTTTCGGTGAAACCTATTAACAAAATGGAAAAATTAAATACCTTGGCTTTAAATCCAAGGTCCAATTCTGACCCACTCATTATTGATAAATAAAAAATCCCAGTGTTGTTCACTCTCAAGCTTTCATTGAGGGTCACAATATTTGGTATTTCTCTTCAAAATCCTTCTCTTGGAGTCGTGTGACTTCATAAGATTCTCAATTTCCTGTGTCAACAAAGGGGTTTTGCAGAGAAATGTTTGAACAAGTGACTGGAGCGTGCGGCTGTGGTCGAAAAGGCAGGCAAATCAAATGCATCACGAAAGGTGAAGTACACATAAAAGCATCCACTGCTAGTAAACTGACTGCTGAGCTTGGATGCCTGACTGATCATATCTGTGTGTTTGGGGCTGCAAATTTTCAGGGTCCAGCCAAAGTCAGTGGGGTGACTTCTAGGAGTAACTGCTCCCCAGTGAAAGTAAAGCTTTCCAAATCTGGCCTTGGAAGACTTGCATACTTTCAGTAAAAACAAACAATTGGATTTGAAATCAACTTGGCATTTAATCCTTCCTAATGTGAACACAAACAAGCTGCAAGTAAGAGTTTAAAAGATCATGAATAGATTGCATTACCTTCTCTTTATGAACTGAATTTTATATGACCTATATCTCAATATCAGAGTAATAGTACAATTATTCCAGTTTATTAGCATCAATATAATCTTTGATTACATGTACCAATTAAAATATTGCTGATCTTTCTGCCATTAGTAGTTGTTTATATTTATGATGAGTAATTTGAGTTGCATTCATTTCTTTCCTTTTCAAAATCTTAAAGCTTGAATTTGGTGTAATTTACCACTGCACTGAAGAACGATTATACACTGGTAGAAGAGGTCAAGGGGCATTTTGTAATGACAAAAGGCTTCAGGTATCAAAAGAGACAGGTTGGTCTAGATTTTGTTAGAACTCTAAAAGGAATATGTTAATTTTGTTTCAGAGTTGTTGCAAATCATCATTAGGATAATGAACATTCATTATCCTGATGGAAAGTATTTCACCTGCATGATAATTTTGTTGTTATGTGTTTGTTTCTTTCTGAAAAATCACAACTTTCCTCATTGTCTCTTGAAAATTTACATCTGAATACGAACTATTTAAATAATCCTAAATTATTTTGCTTCATAACCATTGTTTAAAATAAGGAAGAATGAGTCGATTCACCAGTTTCATTCCAGCTATACAGTGGCATAAATTTTGATGAGCAAGATGCAATGGAAATGGTGAATCAAATTCAGGGTACTACAGCAGCTCTTATTCACTTATTTTCCAACAAACTTGTACGTCATAAAGTGTATTATGTCTGTAGGTATAGATGCTAACAGTGAACAAAAGGTTGCATGCTTCATTAGGGATTCTTTAACAGCTTGCTTTTCTGTATGAGGTGTGTTCCAACATACAAATAGTTAGCAACACTTAGTCAGCACTTTAATGGAGTTCTTTTATTGATAAACCAAGATCTGTCTGTTTTCCTACTGACAACAGATAACAATAATCAGATGTTTTCTTTTGATCAATCAAAGTGCAGAGGAGAACATAACACTCTGTTGTAGACAGAAGCAGACATGTGCCAAACACGTACATCATTGTACACAGGAGATGGTAAATCACCCCGAAAAGAGATTTAATGAACTTGAAACACAGTAAATTTGGGCAATTTAACATACAGATTTGTTGTAGTGCCCCAAGCAGACCCTGCATCTAAATTTCCTTGAAACTTGGGAAGTTTGGCTATTCACCTAAACTAATAGTGAGCCAGGGTCTCCCTGTTTGGAAAGATGGAGCAAATTGTGAAGTCAGTGACTCCTAAGATTTTAATTCTTGATTATACATCACAGCTTAGTCAGTGCTCGAATATCTCCTGCCACAAAAGCCCATGCTGGCAGAGACAATTAGGAAAAACGCAGGGTGCTCCTCGTGGGCTGGCTGAGCCACTCTTGAAATGGCCTCACTTCTGCAGGTAGAATTCTGGTTTCCAGTTGAGCGGGGAACAATTAGGGCACATGCCACTTTTGTCCTCCTTTCTGCGGTCATCCGGTCTACATGGGTGTCTAGAACATAACCAGGGGAAGGGAACCTTCTGCCCTTCCAAATGCTTTGAAATTTTCCTTTGTTTTGAAAGACGTAATTTATTTGATTCACTTTCACCAGTGAAGGTGGATCTTCTTTAATCTCACTTCTATTGATGTTTAAAGTGCATAAAATCACAGTTGCTCTATTCCTGGAAGGACTTAGGCTTCAGTGAAATAATCCAGCCCTGGAACAGAGAATGCCTGTCCCTGTACGTGCCACTGGAACTCAAGTAGCCTTCACCAGTGCATGACATGTTGGAGACCTAGGCTGTTATGTAACTTCATGCCATTTGTTTCAGGAAGTGTGACTGTTGTAGAACATTGGTCTGTGCCACATATTCATTGTTCAGATTTAGTAATTTGCAATCACAGCCCAGGCAAACACTGGTTTTTGTCAATGCCAAATTTTGTAGAGCTCTGATACAGGAGTCCAAGCAGTCAGGATACACTTAAAAGAAGGATCCATCTTCCCTTTGATCTTAAGTGATATTTCTTCTCATACTTAGATTTGGGTCAGGCCTTACATATGCTCATACTGTAAGTGTATTGCCTTTTTTTAATATTCTGTGGGCCACAGAATTGGTCTTTTCCTCATGAACCTCTCTATATCACTGTCACATCTCTGCTACCAAGCCTCTGTTTTTCTGGCCTCTATCAGAGGGAGGAGTAGTCAGCAAGTTTTCCCTTGTACCTCAAATTCCTGAAATCCCATTATGTCTTGTGTTCAGCCAGACCCTTTTCCTAAGCAGAGACCTCCCTTTTCCTTGCTTTAGTCTCTTAGTCTCTAAGTTCTACCTGTAGCTGTGATAAAAATTGAAGAGATCCATTTATGCATTAGAAGTATATTTAATAGCTCAAAAGAACAACTGTCTTAGTCACGACCTATCTATGACTGGAGAAGTGTAAATGCTTGGTGCTTCTCAGCAGTGAGGCATGCATTCAGTGCTCTGTAACTATAAATTGGGTCTGTTAGGCACAAAGATCTAAGACAGATTTCTTTCACCATCCAGAATTTTCAGTGATGGCTAAATAACAAATACCCTGCAGTGTACCTGGATTGCTGGATCTACATTTTAATGTAGTCATTTTAAAAGAGGTGGTTATATCTCCCGTCCTGCAGTTGATACCCTGTAACTTTTCATCTAATTACATACCTGTTGCTCACCAACCACTAACAGCTTTGCTTGAATCCATAATGCTCCTCTGCAATACTGAACTCATTGTAGCCTGTTTAATTAAATGATGTCTCACTCCAATCTGATTTGCTTTTTGAAAACCTCCTTGCTACTTCTGCTAAGAATTTCCAGGTTACTCAATTAGCTGTAATAACCAGGTAGACGTTTCCTATCTGACCGAACGCCGAGCCTTTAACCCAGGGTAGAAGGTTAGGCCTGACACTTGGGCACAGCCTAGTTAGTAAGTAATCAACCTCTAAACCTTTGAGTTTTGTCCTATCATTAATGCCTCTGAGTTCAGCTGGCGCAGCAGAAGCAGGGACACTTGGCATTTGATCAAGCATCTCCACCTCCATTGGCATACACTTGTTATGTACTAGCCCCGTTCCCATCTCACGTGAGGACTCCTGCAACACCCTGCAAGTCACTGTGAGTCTCTCCTTTGACTGTACAGAAGGCTGAAATCCTCCTCTGCTCTAGGTCAGAATGGCCCTTGCTGAACACAGTTACCAATATAACACTTGTTTATAATTATCAATTCAGATGCTTCTTTGGTTTGTGATGAGAAAGGGTTGGGTTTTTTTCGGTTGTAAGGTGTCTTCAGCCTTTGAAGTGTCAGAATGAAAGGGAGCTATTACTGAGTGACTGATGATTTAGGCAGAAACTTTTTTTTCCTCTTACTGAATTCCCAAATGTTTATCATTTGTTAACAAATTACATTAAAGTTCCTTAGTCCAGACCCATCCTGTTTTCAGATATGACTAGAGTAGCATCATTAATAGTTGCTAGGTCAACGGATTATTTTTACTTGACTGCTAATGTTAGTGAATTTGCCAAATGCTGACTGCTCAATGAAATAAAACAATGTATGGAAAGAGAAGGAATGTAAGAATGCATTCATGTTTTTAATCTTCCTGTTCCGTTTTTTTTAAAAGTGTGCTTAGATCAGACTATTTGATATGAAAAATCTAGTCTTGCTTGAATCTTTATGCAAAGTTGTCACTTATCCTATGAAAGAGTTTGGGGTACAAAAAAAAGGGACATGAAAATTGTTTTTCTGTGAAAAGACCATTACTGTTTAATTTAAAAACAAATTTCCAGAATCTACCTGGAAGCTGTAGAATTAATGGAGACAACTCCCTACATTGCAGATATCTCGAAGGCCTTAATTTTAACAGAAATTGGTCCAAAACGTGACCCTGAAACACTGAAACTGTTCCTTGGTAACATCGAGAGATTGCTCAAGGCCCAAGCACACGGGTAAGATATTTTACAATGTATATCTCAGGTTTGTGACCAAAAGTCGTTAAAAAAACAAACAAACAAAAAAAAAACAGTCCCCAAAAAAACCCCAACACCACAAACCAAACCCCAAGTACCTTGCACGTTGTGTGATCTTGCCACAAAGGCGTTTCCCGCTTCACATTACCATGTCCCCTTCTCGTGGGGTTTAGGGTCCGTGTCATTGGGAGCTCGACCCTGGCTCTGTGCCATTTGGCGTCCGGTGCTGCAGATGCCTATTACCAGTTTGGGTTGCACTGCTGGGACTTGGCAGCGGCGACTGTCATTATCAGAGAGGCAGGTGGCACTGTGATAGACACTTCAGGTGAGTAAAATATCCTTGTTTGCGTTGACATTTTGGTGACTGATTGGGTGGTTTGGGGCAACTTGTGTTACCTCGCTACAGTCCTTCTCCCGTGGCTCATTTCTAGCAATCTTCTGTAGAAACGTCTGTACTCTCCCCTAGGCTCTGGCTGGTTATTCGTAACTGATGGAATTACTGATGTAATTCCAGCCTGGGGTTCCATCACATCAAAGGTCTTCTAAGGTCTTCTGAGTCAAACTGTATTTCCATGACTTTGAGTAATTCCTTTAAAGCATCGGATTTACAGTAAAGAACTAGCCCAGGAGATTGGGAGATACGCTCAGATTGCCAACGGATTTCAGCAGAAGCCGCTTCCTGACAAAGGAGGGTTCTCAGGAACGTGTCTGAATGTAAATAATTAGGAAATACTCAGAGGGAGTACAAGAGAGCATGCTCTCTAGTTCATTATTGTTTTTCATTTAGATGGTACACATCTCAGATTAATGGTTTACTAGCGGGCAATAGGGGTGTATCGTGGATAGACATAGTGGATGAAGAAGGGTATGCTGATTGAGCTAATTTCTGTTCTATCCCCTCCTGCTGATAAAAGAAGGAAATAGTGCATTTATTGATGGATATGGAACAAATCTATTTGTTCACTGCTTCTGTTGCAGTACTTTTCCCCCTGTACTCAGCACTGGTGAGGCCTCACATTGAATACTGGGTTCAGTTTTCAGCCCCTCACTCCCAGAAGGACATTAAGGGGCTGGAGCATGTCCAGAGAAGGGCAACAGAGCTGGGGAAGGGTCTACAGCACAAGTGTTGTGAGGATCAGCTGAAGGACCTGGGCTTGTTCAGCCTGGAGAAAAGGAGGCTCAGGGGAGACCTTCTGGCTCAGACAGGAGGTTGGAGCCAGATGGGTTGGTCTCTTCTCCCAAGGAACAAGCATTAGGACAAGAGGAAACGGGCTCAAGTTGCTCCAGAGGAGGTTTAGGTTGGAAATGAGGAAAAATTTCTTCCCCACAAAGGCTGTCAAGGGCTGGCCCAGGCTGCCCAGGGCAGTGGTGGAGTCCCCATGATCCCTGGAGGGGTTTCCAAGCCATGGAGATGTGGTGCCGAGGGAAATGGTTTAGTGGTGACCTGGAAGTATTAGATTACCAGTTGGACTTGATGATCTTAAAGGTCCTCTCCAGACTCTACGATTCTATGGGCAGCCAGCAAGGGCCACATTTGAGGATTTTAAGCTGATCAGCAGCTACGGCTGTGAGCTGTCCTTGCAAACAGGCTGGAAGCAGCAGCGAAGGGCAGCCCACAGCCTCCCCAGGAGCAGCGGGAAAAATGACCCTGCAGGGCTCATGTGCTTTTATTTTCTCAGAAAACTTTGGAGCTGAAAGGTGGTCGCTGAGGTTGGCGTGTTTAAAATAACAGCTGGGAGGAGAAAGGATGCTGCTCCCAAGCGCAAAGGAGAGCCTGTGTTCAGCCATGCTGGCGGGAAGGGGGGCCCGCGTGGGGGGCATCGCCGTGCCTCCCCCCCCTTCCCCTTGCCAAAACCTTCTGGGTGGGCTTGGCTGATTTCAACTGAGCCCCTGTGTTCAAGAGAAAGTTCAAGCCCACGCTGGGTGAGGGCACGGGGATCTCCACAATTTACTGAGATGCTGACAGGCACCTGAAGGGGTGACCCCGGGGTCTGCATCTCAGCATGACCGAGCATCAGGGGGCGTGGGGAGCACCAGCATGGGGTCACGTGCCGGGAGGTGCAAGGCTGGCCCCCAATAAACACGTCATTTTCTCTTGGTGGCTCATGTACAGTAACGTCTAAATATATACTCAACGGAAAGTGTGGAGTGATTTATTTTTGTTATTGTTGGTGTAAAGTTATGCCGGCTGGAGCAGCGCTGCTGAGTTATAGAGCCTCGCTGGGCACAGATGAAACACTATCAAAGATATGTCATAAAGCAAATATTAGCAGGACCTGCGGTGGAGGTTACGCAGGGCCACTGCTGCCAAACGCAGCCACCACACAGCGGGAGCCACCGCAGAGGGTGACCTAATCCTGCTCTGCCACAGGCAGGTCCGCCCGCCTGCCCAGCCACCATCCATCAGGGTGGATGAGGAGAAGGAGCATGGCATCACCGTGCCTCGGAAAGATGCCAAGATGCAGCAGGCTTTGACGGGCAAGGGCTGCGTCAGACTCTCAGCCACCACGCATGAGGCAGGAGAAAAATCCCCCCCTGCAGAAGGGGTCTGAGCTGCTCAGCTTTTCACGGCTTTTCATCTCTGGTAGCAAGATGAGAGCTCCCATACGGGAGTTATTAGCCTTTCATCAGCAAGTGAGCAGATGAATGTTCTAAAAAAATCACAAAGCCACCATGTACTCTAGACACCCAACCCACCCCAACTCAGCAGCACACTTCTCTGGGATGTCTTCCCAAAATTTATTTTGTGCCGAGGAGGGGGGGGCACTGACACCAGCGGGAATCTCCCTCCTCCCCGCTTTCTCACGAGGACAGTTCCCTGCTGCCTTTCCACACAGTGGCCACAACTGCCATGTCTGCCTCCTGGTCCCCACATCTCCGCGCTCTCCATCCTCGCCTGCATGTGCCCGATGGTGATTGCAAAGTACAATATCCCTTAGGCCACTGGCTGATGACAGCTGATGGCCTTTGACAGGCACAGCAGCAGTGACCCAAGAGCCCTCTCCACTCCTCACCCCAGGTGCCCGCTTGCCCAGGAGAAACGTCCATCGCACAGAAAGATTGAGAAAGGGGAGAAGAACCTCCTGCCAGGAGGACACATTCAAGACAGCTCATGCCAAGCAGGAAAGCTGCTCTGCCTGTGCAGATGAGCTGCACTGCATGGCCACAGATGCCTGGCTGATCCCTGGGCAGGAGAAAGTCAGAGCTCCCACTGCCACCCACCAGCCCCAGCTGCAGAGCAGGACCTGCGGTGCCCCACAGTTCCCCTGGCCGTGACCCCGCACACACAGTGTAGGGCAGCAGGGTCCTCACCGAAACAGCAGCAGCATCTGAGAGGTCAAGCCAGTAACAAACTTGGGAAAGCTCTGTCCTTCAAAAGAGCAAGTCCCTCTCTGCAGGCTGCTCTTCATATGCCAGGCACACAACACGGCAGGAATCAGGCTCAGCCTCAGGAAGGTTTTGGCGCACCAGGTAGCAAGCTCATTTTTAAGAAGCATCACATCTTGAAAGCTTGAGCCCTGAGCATGCCCAGCTTACAGACCCTGGCCTCTAGCACGCCGAGCCCTGTGCCCTGTACCATGTGGGCTCAGTGCCAGCTGCACGGCTGGAGCTCGCCTGACCCACGGGCACCAATTCACAGCAGAGCTACGTGGCCCAGCCATCTCCTCCAGCTGACCAGCCACCGCTGCAACCTCCAACGCAACCGCTCTGGAGAAAGAGGCAGCTGAAGCCCACAGTGACGGCACAAGCCGCAGCCACCACAGCTTTCACCTGGCCCCAGGGTTTTGCTGTCTCAGTGACGAAGGCTCACTCCGCGCCGCTCCCGTCTGCCCGCCGAAACACAGCTCACGGCTGCTGCAGCGCTGGCCCGGGCGCTGGCAAGTCGCACGGTTCTCCGCTTTCAAGCGGGACATGTTTACAGCCCCGGAGCCCGGCTCTGCTGCAGGCAGCCCCTTGCCTGCAGCCACTGCCAGGAGACCCCTGAGCCAGCTGTCAAATGCTGGGGAGGAGGTGGTCAGGAGAGCACCAGGCTGCCTGGGATTCATTGGAGCACTTACAGCAGCTCGAAGTCTAACGCTCATGGATTTCCAACTGCTTCTTGGTACCAAGAGCCCTTATTACTTTCTCTGCAAACCCTGTTATACACACCCTGCCTGTTTTGCATCCCAAAGATCCAAGAACCATGGGGTTTCTGCAAATGGGAACCAACATACAGGTACTGCTCTTGTCCTACAATCAGGACCTCACCTTCACTTGACATCAAGTCAGAGACACAAGAGACTTCACCATGGCACTCTCCAAGCAATCTGTAAGAAATTCCTATTTAAGGAGTCAATTTTTACAAAGCATTTATTGAAAACCAGTTTCTTTGTCTGTGGATCAAGGCTTCCTTCCATAGCATGCTTAAGACCCCACTGCCACCTCATCCCCTGCTGCAGTCCTGACCTCAGTTTGGCTCCGGCACAAGGATTTGACTGTAGATAGGGACCATCCTCACACTTTTCCACCTCTTCCATCCATCCCAATCAACTCCCCTGCCTGTTCACAGCATCAACAGACTGCTGTGAGGTCTTGACTTTGGATAGCATGAGTTTGCATACCCTCTAATCACCAATCATCACTGCACTTGCAGAAGACTGTCTGCTCCAAGCCCTCTGCCAGGCAAGCCTGGGCTAAACCCAAGCCTGCCGCAGCTCCTCATTGTATTACCATTGAGAAGGTGGCTCAAATAAGGCTTCTCGGGTTTGTTTCTACTTAGTAACACCCCAACCAGAAACCTTCAATTTGATATTGCCAGCCAAAAAGACTCAGGCCGGTGACCCCATGAACCACATGTCGATGTGTAACTCCACTTTTTGATGAGATGTTTCCTGTCAGTGCACCACCACGACCAGCTCAAGGACCACCCTGGGCATGATGGGTACCTTCCTCAGTGTTCACCTGCGTGTGGGATGGGCCCCTGAAGAACTCACTAGTGGTGCTGGCTGAGTTTGGTAGAATCACAACACAACTTGATGCTCAGTCAAGCCCTGGAGGAGAAACCGGCCCCCACCAAGGCCTTGCACAGAGCAAAACCTCCAGCTCATCCAGTCAGCCCCATACAGGGGCAGCAAAGCCACCCAGCCTGTGTGCCAGGACAGGGATGGCAACTAAGCCACCACTCTAAACACCATCACCAATCCCACCCACCCTGGTACTCTGCTCGCTCTATCTCCACCAAGCCCAGGAGGCAGATGTCTGCAGGCTTCAAGGAAAACATGCAAACTGCTTACTCAGTGATGCTCACTGTTCTCATTTCCTCTCTCCTCAGGACAGGGGGGTGCAGAGTTCAACTCTTCCCCCTCCCGCGGCCCCATCTCACCCCCCACCCATCTGAAAGCCCATCTTCTCTATTAAACTTCACAAGCCACCCTGGCTTTTCCTCTCAGCATCTCCTTCAAACACATGCACGCTCACTATATGCAAAAGACAAGGAAAGCTGAACAAGCTTCATCTACAGAAGAGAAAATAAAGACAGCAAACTCTCCCTACAGATCATCTTTAAAGTTGGGTTGTTTTTTTTTTAAATTGTACTGCTTTATTAGTCCCAGACAGAAATCTGAAACCCCCGTTTAAAGAAACCCAAAGATATATAATGATTTTCAAAGCTGTGTCACATAATTAATGTCACATTTATCTCTTCAGCTGTAGAGATAAAAAGAAACCGTCTATCCTTGTCCTTGTTACTTTTTGTTCTCCTTTTAAAGGCAGTGTTTAAATCCATGGGATGAGGGTACTCTAAGGGAGGGAGAAACTCTGACTTTCCCTTTACCCCACACAACTATGTCAACAGATTTCTCTCATCCTTCTCCCCCATTCCCGATCTCCATCACTGTAGATCTGAGTTGAGCACAGGTTGAGTGTCCCTCAGGCAAAGCTCTCCCTCCCTCCCTCTTCTGCCCCACCACCATAAGATCAACAAGGGACGTTTCAGCAGCCGGGAGTTTCCCTCCCACCTTCTTCATCTGAGCAAAGGACCAACTTTTCAAGGTCTCCTGTGACACACAGACTTAGTCCCACAGTAACATTAGTTTTTAAATGCCATGTACATTTTCCACCATTAGCACAGCTTTGATTCATCTCATATTGCGTTCTGCTTCATTTAGGGGGATGCCGTCCACATTAAAATGACATTTAACACCGCACCGCTCCCCCGGGCCGCCGGGAACACCTCTGAGCAGTAGCGCTGAGCAGGACCACCAGCGCTTTTCCCCACGGCTCCTCATTCCCAGCCCGTACTCCTCTTGGCTCAGAGCTACCTCCTTCTGAATCAGACGAGGACGTGGTGGTCACAGCCTCATAATACTGTCCCAGGAACTGAGAAGGGCCCTTTAAGATATCTGATGAATGCAGATAATCTGGTTTTGATCAGCTTATGATGGCTACAAATATCTCAGTTTAAGCTTGCTGGGGCTTCCAGCACACTTTGTATCTCCTACATCCACACTCAGCATTTCACCAAGACCCACAGACTGCCACTTGGCCTCAGCTTCTAGTCCCACCAAGGGCCTCTCTCATTAGAGGTTCCCCAAAACGTGGGGGTTGAATGACAGCGAGCATCAATCAGAGCAAGCTGTGAATGCTGTGGAAAGAGAAAGGACTGCAAGACCTCAGGAAGCACAGGAGACCAGAGACATCTCCCACGGAGACCTCTCCCAGCCCATCGCTGTCCCTCCACGAGCACCCAAGCAGATTATGCTGACACTGAGGAGGTTCCTCATCTCCTTGGCCACAAACAAACTACTTTTGTACTTGCTGCTATGCACAGGCTCAGCCCCGCTGCTGCACCAGTGCTCAAGGGCTGTGAATTAGTCTAAGACACACTCTGCTAACTGATCTTCTTCAAAAGTTACCCAGAATAGCCACCGAAAGCTGAATGGCATCTGGAAGACTCCAGGAACAGAGACCATCAGGTCCCCAGACCCCTGCATCTGACTCAGGACAGCATAAACCGCCTGGCTCCACCACATCACCGGCACTACCAGCCGGGCTCAGAAGCTGGTCCTTCCTACCACGAATGGCACTGGCAGAGGTAAAACCATCCTACCTCCCTCTCCGGGCTGCTGGAAGAGCGTGCACGCTGCATCCCTGTGTGTGCTTAGAAACACATTAAAAAGAACAAGCTCACCCTCCCCTCTTGCTCTCCTGGAGCTCCAAGAAAGCAGTCAGCAGACAACCACAACCTCAGATAGCAGCTACTGGATGCCAGGCTTGAGACCATGGCTTTTATTCCAGCTCACCGACCATTAGGTCAGAGCCTTTCTAATCTCACGCCTTCAGTTTAAGCAGGGTAGAACCAGCTGCAACACACTCACACAGGCACAGTGGAGGTGGCAATGCCTGTGGCCACTGTCCCCCAGCCTAGACCCGTGTCCAGCTCAAGGAACACTCCTCCACTGAGCCTAGGCAAAGTCAAACCAATTAGCCATAAACCATGGAGAGTTTTTATTTAGCATTTCTACCTTCACCACAGCTTTTTTTTTTCAGCAGAAAAGTACACCCATGGAAGAAAAACAAGCTTCAAGCATCCACCTCAGCCAGGAGCAGCCTACAAGACAGAGCCCAGTGTCTGCCTTGTGCCAACCATGGTAGGGCGGGTCCATGCTGGCCAAAACCTGCCTCATGTCCAGACTTGCCATTGAGTAAAGATGACCTCCTCTGAAACAAGCCCAAAGAGGCAGCCTGGGAAGGGGCAGGCATTAAAACAAGCAAGAGCATCTCTGTACCAAGGAAAGGCTGAGAGGGGATCTGATCAATGGTGATCAAGAGCTAAAGGGACCATGGAAGGCAAGAGGATGGGGCCAGACTCATCAGTGGTGCCCAGTGACAGGACAAGGGTCAATGGGCACAAACTGGAAGCCAGCAGCTTCCACTTGAACAGGAGGAGAAATTTCTTTGCTGTGAGGGTGTTGGAGCCTGGTCCAGGATGCCCAGAGAGGTTGTGGAGTCTCCTTCTCTGCAGAGATTCCAAACCTGCCTGGACAGTGTGATCCTGGGCCCCCTGCTCTGGGTGACCCTGCTGGAGCAGGGGGG